>JBAJNP010000151.1:0-105431 GCA_036877545.1 Yasuhikotakia modesta | reverse complement strand
TGTGTGTGTGTGTGTGTGTGTGTGTGTGTGTGTGTGTGTGTGTGTGTGTGTGTGTGTGTGTGTGTGTGTGTGTGTGTGTGTGTGTGTGTGTGTGTGTGTAAAGCCATAAAGTTGAGAGTTTCCTGGAGAGTTTCCTGGAACCACCTTACAATAATAATATAATAAATTATAACAATAATAATAAAACAATGTAAATTAAAATAAAATGTGAATGGGGGTGATTTATTTTTTTAAACAGGAAATAAGAAAGCAGTATGAAGATTTAAAATGGCAGATGGAGGCAGTACAGAAACAAAGCACGGAACAGGTAGAGAACAAAAAATGTGGACAAAATATTGTTTTTAATGTTTTATTTAAGGCCCATGTGACCCATAATTTTACCATTTTATTTTCCAGACGGAGTCAGGAATGGCACTAGAGGAGCTAAAGCAAAAGTATGTTCCAAAAAATGGAGCCCTTCACATTTTAAATACATCAGCTATTAAGACAGCTGGCAGTGTGGTTTAGTCAAGGCTTGGTCCCAAAATATATATGAGTACATGAATGCAAGCGCTTGGAGCGACACATTATAAAGTTTGTTGCAAATTTCAGCATTGCCACAAGGGGCACTATAACGTAAACTGTCTTGACAAAATTCATATTATTATCATAATAATAATTATCATAAAAATAATTAATGAAAGGTATTTATATTAAATAAAATATGCTGTTTATTGATAGATGTAAAAATGCTGTTTTTTGATGCTGTTTTTATCAGGGTTCAGGAAAAGGATGAAAGAATCAGATCAGTGGAGGAGAGTTTGCAGTTTGCACTGGAGAAAGAAACTGAAAGAAATACAGTAATGAAGGCAAGTGTGTTCTGCTCCTACAGAGTCTTTATTACAGCAGAACTGCAGACTAATGTATCTGTAAATCTAACGTTGTCTGTGTGTGTGTGTCTGTGTGTGTGTCTGTGTGTGTGTCTGTGTGTGTGTGTCTGTGTGTGTGTCTCCACAGGATCTAGAGGAGCAGGTAGAGGCTTTGAAAACTGAACTGGCTCAGATGAGAAGCAGAGAAAGCCAGGAGTCAAACCCAGACATGAGCACTAAACTCCAGGCGCTTCAGGAGCAGTATGTAGTCTTCAACAAGCTTTATATCTTATATATAAGGTTGTGACAGCTATTATAATACAGTGCAATGCTAACGTTTCCCAGCCAAAACAATATAAGCAAGAATCAGTCTATAAATATCTAAATCTGAATTACAGGCAACACAGTCACTGAATGCAATTCTCATATCTGTTCTTGAAATGACATGAGTACTGCAGCTGTATCGCTCATTAGTGCACATGTATATCATCATAGGTTACTGGTGAAGGACCAGGATGTTGAGAGACTGCAGAGAGATTTGGAGAAAGCAGTACAACAACAGGTAGAAAAGTTCGGCCATCTGACCGTTATAAACCCACAGAGATCAGTTAATCAAAGGTTAACACTAGATAATCCCACATTCATATTCAATGGTGATTAAATTGTTTGTCCCTCTTCTTCCAAAGCAAACTGTTTCAGCAGCTCCTAGCCAGGAATTGCTAACAACGTAAGTGTCATATTCCTGCAGTTACGTTACAATCCTCCTGTCAGGATTTTTTCCTCAGACACTGATGTCACATGTGCTGCTCTGTTTATTCTCAGGCTGGCTGAGAAAGACACACATCTGTGTGAACTTAAGGCAGAGCTGTCTGAGTTGAGGGAAGCCGTGGAGCATCATCGTAAGAAAAACAACGTAAGTTGAGTGAGATGGAGTGTTGCTGCGGTGCTTTCTTGTCAGAGAGAGAGAGAGAGAGAGAGAGAGAGAGCACAAGCTGAGCTGAGCTGAGCTGTAGTCTCTCCTCTTGCTAATGAGGATGTAAAGCTGATTGTCATTTGAATGGCAGCTTTGGGCTGGTTGATTCTGAACCTCTGAGGTTTGCGTCCCTTACAAATGCTTTAGGAAGTTTAAAGCAGTGTCAGTCATAATTATACACTGTAGGAAAATGTCATGTCAAGTCCCTTTAAGGAAAGTCTACACTCTGGCGGCATATTTATCAAACCTCCTGACAGCTATTACAGTCATACATACAGATTCCTGGGAAAAGATGAATATCTCTAAAAATTAATGGTAGTGTCACAATAAAACCATACATTTCTGACCAACTTTCACACCTCACTTTAGCTTTGATGCTAAAAGTCTAGAGTCTGAGTTGTTGCCAAACAAATTAATTATGGGTTTGAAATACACATTGAATATGCCATTACATGTACCAGAAACTTTTGTTTGAATAATGTGTTTCCATAACAGTAACTATGACTGCCCATATGACCATAAGAGATTATCCATAAAATACATAAACTTGTAGGCAGGTTACAAGTAAAATGTCTGGAAATCTGCTTCTTATATTTTTCCTCAAACTAAAGCTAAATTTTACCAACCTATTTCTGTCATGAAAGAATAACAGCAGGTTGTATCACAGAAATCTAGATCAATTGAAAAGGCAGTTTTAGTTTAGGAGCTTGTGTTGACTTTAATTTACTTGTGCAGAACACAGTTGGGGTTTATTTTGTGAATATTTAACAGTACATTTGAAAATTTTGGATAGTTGTTCCACTGAACATTAGCTCAACATTAAACATTGTCTTCATTGTTCATGCTTTTTTTAAGTTGTGTTTTTTTCTTTGGTGAATTTAAAGATTAAATGATAAGGGTGCTGATTCTGTGAATCCTAAGTGTATATGTTGAAACGGTACAGTTATGGTTTGATGAAAGTGTTTGGTTGGCCCACATGGTTTGTTGCTACATGATGAAAGTCTTTATGTGAGGCACTATCATTTATGTGGCAAGAGTGTAGGCTGAACTGAAACTGGTGTTTCTCTGAAACTGACTAGGAGCTTCGGGAGAAAAACTGGTGCGCCATGGAGGCGCTGTCAGCCACCGAGACCATGCTTCAGGGAAAACTCACCAAGAGCGCCAAGGTTCGCACCTCAACTCCCAAACCGCTTCACACTAGAGTCAAATCAAAGCCTCTGTCATTGACTGACCAGTGAAGTTCTGCATTCCTCATTAACTGCCTCATGTAAAGCTGCATACTCATTTCTCAGCCCTTTAACTGCATGACACTAATGAGCTTTGCTGAATGCCACAAGCTGCTTCACACTTACAGATGAATGGCAATTGTGTGGCAAGCTTTGTTGTTAGTTTTTAATTATTTTTTTAATAAATTTGTGTAAATCTGAGACATGAAATGAGTGTGCAGCTATTTTGTTTTTTTTGTAGGTGATCATACAGTAGTGTAGGAATCATTTTTTGACCATTGTGTTGTTTGATCATTCATTGGTTTAATCTTGTCATGTGACCTTCCCTGATTTCCTCTTTCCCAGCATGCTGATTTTCACATTCAAATCACATTTATGATTCTGCACATTTAAATCACAATTATCCTCCACAAATAATTGTATATTATTGTTATTAGGAAGGTATTGATGGTTATGGTAAACTCAAACACATGAAATGATGCTGTATGTTTGTTCTGTATGTATAAGTTAGGTTGTATCCATCTTGTCTTTGCCTTTTCCCAACACCTTTGATGATCTCACCAACTCTGTCAGTAACTGTCAGAAACTCCTGTCCCCCGGCCCTCTCTCTTTTCAGGGTTGGCCAGCCATCTAAAAGCAGCAGGTCATTGAACTTGATGGTATAGAGTAACTGGTGTCTATAAACAGTCCTGGAGCGATATCTTAAACTGCTTACATCATGAGTTATACAGAGGTTTAGTCAGGTGGACAGTCTCCTATGGAAGTCTCTATGGAATTTTTTTTCTTAATGTTTTCTTAATGTTTATATTATTTCTAATGAAAGAAATCAAGACCTGATCTTTTTTACAGAAGTATGTGTTCTGATGTAGTCCAATCCTCTTCTTCTTCTTATTATTATTATTAGGGGTTTAAATTTAATCTTTCATTTTTTTTAATGGCCTGTAATTACCAGACCAGAAATTTGAAGTAGAAATGTTTCATTTGATATATTTATTTGTATTTTGTGTTGTATTAGCATTACAAAATGATGATAATGATCTCTTCAGTCATTGCAAAATACAGAGTATACGAATGCAAAACACAATGGTTAGGACGTTTTTTTGAAGGTTAAAGGTTCTATGTTTCTTTCCCCCAAGCAAGCTTCTCATCAACCTGAAAAGTGCTGTATGGATGCGTCTATAAATACCTTTTAACCGGTGTTGATAGTTTATATAGGATTGAATAATTGTGATACATTTGTGAGGTGAATCTGTCACTGTTTGTGGCTGGGAACACCACTGACTCTACACTGATTCTGACACACTGTGGTGTGGTTTCTGAAGTAGAATGGGTGTCTATGATAAATTAATGCAGTGTGTGATCTTGTGTCTGTTTCCGCAGGAGCATCAGGCTGCGTTGGAGTCGACAGAGGCTGAATGCCGAGTGCTAATGCACAGACTCCTGCCCCACGTTCCCCTGCCCACTGAACAGGTGCCAGACTCATCTTGCAGTTACAGTGTGTGTTTGGGGTGTGTTCACACTTGGCATGTGTAGTTTGATTAAAATGAACAAACAAATGCTTCCAAACGAACTCTTGTGCACTGCTAAACAAACTTCTAATCACACAAGATTCAAACTTCATAAGTCACGTTAGACGTTACAGGTGTCTGAACTGTCATCTCCTTGCAACAGATCTTCTTTTGAATCCTTCTATAAATATTTATAAACATTTATGAACTTTTTGTGAGGTTTAGTTTAGCTTGGAAAAACACCATATGGACACGCATACAGTCAGCATCTTTAGTCCAGCACACAGCATGGATTAAATTTGGTCACAAAAATACCTCAAACCAGGTTGTGACCTCATCCTTACGCCTTAGGGGTTTGCTATCTTTAGATTCAGTGATAACCAGGNTATATACTTTCATTCAGTGCAGATTCACTGCAAATAAGCCGAATTCATGCAATAAATGTGAATATTTTGATTTCTCAGAATCACCAGAAGTGGCTGCAGAAGTTCGAGACCTCAGTGAAGGAGTGTTCAGATGAAGAGCATGCTGTTGCCATAGGGATGACCTCTGCCTCTGGGGCTGCAGATGCCCAGGTATAGTTGCATTATTAATCTACCAGAGAAGAAAGATTCTTCAATGAACAAATCAGACTTACTTTGTGGGTGTTTGGATTCTTCCAGCTTTGGTTGAAGAATTGAGAGTTTGTTTTCTCGCAGGCTTTAGCGGAAAAGTTGAAGGAGTCTGAGGAGGCCCAGAAAGTTCTACAGAAGGATTGTGAGACGTACAAGAAAGTCTTAGCAGAAACGGTGAGCAACTGTATGGAGCTCTGCTTTGTCAGCTCAACATGACTGTTCTCTCAAATCATGAGTGAGCTAAGGGTTGTATGATGATGATGTTAAGTGCGTCTGTGTTGTGCACACAGGAAGGGATCCTGCAGAGACTGCAGAGCAGTGTGGAGCAGGAAGAAATGCGCTGGAGAGAGAAGTTGGAACAGTCACAGATTGATCTCAGAGAGGTTTGTGAAGCACAAACTCACTGGATTATTCACACAACGTGCCTTTTTGTTAATCTGGATTCAATCCAGATTCAGTCAGGAGTGGACAGCGCTGAACACTGGTGCAAATGGTGTCTAAAAAGCTTAAATATTTGGACTCTGTTCAAATAACTAGTGAGCTGCCTATGCGGGTGGCTTTGTATATATGCGTAACAAAAATGGCAACCCCATAAAGCAATGTGATTCTTTTAATTAAAAAGTCAGACATTTGGTTTAATTATATCATTTCATATTTCATTTCAAGTTTCATTTGGTTTAATTGGGATTCTGCCTAATGTATTAAGACGGAAAGGCAGTTTAGGCATTTTCAGTAAATGATGTGACAATGTAATCAGACATTTGGTCACTATTCAATTACTTTATTGAATTTTCATAGTGAATGCACCAATGCTTCTTCACACCCCTGTGATTAACACAGTACAGTGCAGCCTAATTATATACACAGATCAATCAGTTAGACTGTAAGCTATCACACTGTTGTTTTCAGATGACTCAGAGGGTAATTGCACTGGAACAGGAAGTGGACAGATTCAGCACAGATGGAGATGTGGAGAGTGTGAGTTCACTTCAGTTACTGGCTGTAGGGATCTGTGCTATACATTCTACAGCTTTCAAAAAACAAAGAAGCCTGAGATTAAACTTTAAATGCTGCTTTGCTGTTTATATGTCCTAGTTAAGGAGAGACAAACAGCACCTTGAGTCTGAACTGGAGAGAGCTGAGCGGGAGAGCGCTACCTATGTGTCTGAAGTCAGAGAAGTAAGTTCAAGAATTGTGACAGCAATAAAAACCTTATTGGACGCCTGGATTGCTGATTTATACTCCTGTTCTTTGTTCTTTTGTTGGAAATGCCTAACATTGGTTGATTTTGGAAGCAAAACTAGTTTTTATTCTTAGTTGTTTGGTATTTAGTCTGTCTATCCTCAGTCCAAACTATTACAGTGAATGAGTTTATGTACATACTCACCATAAATCTGAAGATCTACTGGAAAATGCTGTAATGTCTGGGCTAAGAATAGAGATGTCTTTAAAGAATGTTCCGGGGTTAATACAAGTTTGTGGCATGTTGTTTGTTACCACAGAATTGCACCTGGAGCATTTAACTAGCCACACTGTCTAATTCTCACTGATGCAGGCTTAATAATTAGTCTTATGTAACAACTCTACCAACAACATCATTTGATATTCATGAAGAAGTTTGCAACCATGACTGAAAGCATACACAGCAGTTACATTTACTCAGATACTGTCGAACTGGCACCAGATTAAAATGCATAGTTTATTACAATGTTATTTCAGCAGAGGATGTTGTTCCCAGTTCAAATCATAGAACGCCATGAGTCATAACTGTGAGTTCTAGAATTGCCTCGCTAGTAAGCTAGTCAGACACGTAGCACATTAACCTAGCGCAAACCCATCCATTTAGTGTACACCACTCAGTGAAGCCCTTTACGAAATGGCATGAGGAGGCCAAAATGTCACTTCCTGCTGAGGCTCCTCCCAGTCTCTCAGCCCTTAAACATCTCAAACTTCATTGCAGCTGAAAGATCTGTTGACTGAGTTGCAAAGCAAACTCGACGGCTCATACACAGAAGCCGTCAGGCAGAATGAGGAGCTGAATTTGGTAAGCTGTCCCGCTGGTTAAACTGAAGTAGCTGCTCCTTTCTCTGTTCTTCAGCTGCTGTCACACGGTTAGGGGCTCTTGCTTTAAAGGAGGGGGGTGGTGGAATTGTATTGGCAAGTTGTTGCTATCTGTTATCTCATCCGTTATTATTTTTAAGCTATTGAGCTGCCAATTAGAATTCCTGAAGGTGTAGTTCACTTAAAATTACATTTCAAATGTACATATTCTTATACATCTTGTTTATATAGAATATATTTAAATATACATTTGAATTTATAAACCTGGTGGAAATTTTTCATTATTTTCAGTATTTATTTGGGGTCCATTTATTATAATCTTGTTTGTTTTCACGCTATTTTATGATGGTGAGATGACAGAGACACCTTGCTGAGATTGTTTTAATCTCTCATCTAATACCTCACTCTGCATTTACTGTGGTCACAGTTCCTGTCACATTTGACTCAACTGCCACCTTCACTTAGGAGTTTGGAACTGCAGTCCCTTGACACACAAGACACTAACTGCTTGGCTCCTGTCTGTTACCTGCATAGCTACATTTATGTCTGTTATTTCACCTTCTGTTTTCTAAACTTGTGTCAGTTGCTGAGCATTTTGAAGTTCAGTACCACGCTGGGGTAACTGATTTAATCACTTATATTAAAAACAAAGCTAGACAGAGCACAGTGGGGAAAAAACAGGATTCTAGAGATGTAAACTATTTTTTATGTATTTCTTATTCATAATAAAACAGTTTTTTTCTAAAATGCTTTTCCTCATTACTTAGTTGGGTCCTTATCTAAGTAGAAACTACATCATTGGCTATAGTGATTTTACCTCCCAGTAACATGTAATTTGATTGGCTGTTGTGTTTCAGCTGAAGACTCAGCTGACCGAGACGTTGTGTAAGCTTGAGACGGAGGAGAGTGAGAGACAGAAAGTGGCTGGAGATCTCTATAAGGTAAAGCCACATGAACTGTCATAAATCTCTAATATGTTTTTGGTTCCTTGTACTTAACCCATCATTGTTTGTTTGTGTCAGGCCCAGCAGTCTCTGGAGTTGATTCAGGCAGAGATTATTAAAGAAGCAGGCCAGGCTGACCTGATAGAGACCAGCAGCCTCACTCAGTCGGTGAGAACCTTGTAGTTCTTGTAAAGCGCAAACATACATAAATTATCAAACCAAAAGTATCAACCAATAAATATCTGATCTGTCATATAAATCTCAGTATTTGTCACAATCAGCAAAAGGAAATTTTGTGATTTAATTTCTATTTTTGCATCAGATTATGTATCTTCCCCTTTTCTTTAGGTATAAACAAAATTATGCCCCTAATAAAGGTGGTGATTGGCTCTTTAACTGAAAGGCTACTTCCTGTAGCTACTATATCACAAACTCTCTCATTTAGTTGTTCTGCGAGTGGTCCATCGCCTCCTAATATTGTCTATGATTATATTCAGGTTAAGATTTGTTGTATTGTAACTCTTTGATTTTAGCTCGTTTGTTGCCGTGCAATTCTTAAACTTTAAATGTTCTGGAATGTTCTTAGGAGGAGATTGATCGTAAGAAAACGACCGCAGGGTTGAATCAGACTGTGCTAGAACTACAGGAACTACTTCATTCTGTCAAGCTACAGCTTACCAAGGGACATGCAAGGGTACGATGCTGTCATTATAATAGACCCACGGCCTTTTTTATCCCTCAGCAGATGTTATGTACAAAAACCAAAGACAGCGTGACTAAATTCCTGAATGTTTTGCGGAATGATGGTAATCAAGTCTTGTGTTATTTTTCTGTTTCAGGATGGTGGGGATAAATTATACTCTAATTATGAACTTTAATTAAGCAATGGAAGGCTTTGCTGAGCTCGTTTAAAGCCAATGAATCAACATACACCCTGATTCCAGCCCTGTTTACTAAACCCGGTTTAACATGAACTCCGGTTAAACCCGACCCTGACGAACACTCCGACCTGCTGTCCAGTTCTCCCACAAGGGATCTGACTGGGCTAACACTCCATGAACCAGATACGTGTCGACTCTTTCCTGGCATTCCTCATATTCCGTAGACTTACAGGAACACAGGCATCTGATACACTCGTTGATTTTCATTCACCTGATCCTTTTCCAGTCAGAATACTTTTGTTAGAACGCAACTTTTGTTAGCTCTCTTTGACCAGAGAGATTTTTATCCTTTCGTATAAAGAACATTGAGGATATTTGTGTTGTTTTAATGATAAAGTAACTGTTAGGTTCTACTGACGCTCATTGTGTTTTTGGCTCATGTCTTACCCTAAACTCAGAGGCACAAGAGACTCGTTTTAAACAAATAAATGTTTTTTTTTCTCACATGCACAATTGTTAATCATGCTGAATTTTGTTTCTCAGCAGGCTTCTTTTGGAGTGGGTTATGTTATAGCATCAGTGGTAAATTATGGGTATCAGTGCTGAACCCAAAAATAAACACTGTCACGTTGTCGTTTCAAGTGTGATGACTTGAGTTGTGGTTCCCCGAACCGCTCCTCAGAGAGAAATGGGCAACATCTTCAACACGCTGTACTGTTGCTAATTTCATTAACACTAAATATTACATCTTTTGTAAAACAGGTGACTGGTATTAAAGGGGGATGCTTGATTAAAAATGTGTGGACTCTGTTTTCTTTAACCGTTAGTAAAAATCATTTACTAACTTGGATTTGTAAGGAACCTGTTGAGAACATTATCTAATTGTAGGTGTAACAGAAATTATTGGATTTGATTATTTTGGGAAATAGGCTTTTGTTAAAAAGCACTTTCACGTTTATGATAATTATTTTACACATAACTCTACATTGAATAAGGTGCCATTATAGCAATTAAACTGGTAAATATAGTGAAACTGCACTATTTTAACTACATTTACAGCTGAAATGGCAACAGCACCAAATAAACAAAATAGATGATGGGAAAAGTTTAAACCAGTGAATTTACCACTTCTAGTTGCCTGTTTGGTTTAGTTTGGTTTGAGTATAATTGCTTTATTGGTTTTTGTTGTATTAGGTAACATTGATAAAGAAGAATTTTAAGCAGTCGCCACACGGGGGCGTTGAACCCTCTGTTTCTGTCTTCGCAAAGGTTTACATAGAACATTTTATAGCAGTAAGGGGCTATTCTGTCCCATCCTTAAAACGCTTCTGAAGAGATTTAAATGACCTTTATTACAGCGTATTACTCTGTTTAACTTGCACCAAAAAGACTAGAAACACAGGGGCAATTTATTGAAGATCAAGAGTATTTGAGAATGTCTGGGCTGTCATCAGCATCTGCATGAGGGGAAGTATATGATACATGTTCATTTGGGGGGGGAACTGTCCCTTTAAATGGTTCACATTTCTGTGAATTTTGATCACGTTAAGAAATTCTATAAATCCAGGGGTCATCACACGCTTTCACTTTAGTGTTTCAAGAACTCCAAAGGGCTTCATTTAAACCACAATGAAGGGTGAAGAACAAGTCAAAGTGAAACAAGAAGACTTCTGTGTTGCTCAGATCAGCAGACCGCTATCATAGTCTCAGCACATTCCAGCCATTCTGTCTTAAATCACACTGCAGTCAGCTGAACCCAGACCTGCCTTTGTTTCTGCCATTAGCACTTTAGACACCTAAATGCTAGTAGGGACCTATACAAGGTAGCAAACTACAGTACTACGGTACACTGGCATGGAGGTTTAGGACTGATGTGTTGTTCTACACATAGCACAATACTAAATAGTCTAATTAACCTTATTAACCCTCCAAAACATAATGGCCAGAGCAATTTGCAAACTCCAATTCACCTAACCGGCATGTATATGGGGTGAAACCAGAGGACCTGAAGGAAACCCATGCTGACTAACACCCTGTTTGAAAATGTACTGAAAATGGAAGTGCATTGCATTATGGGATATAGTAACCATAACACAACAGTGACAAATTAAAACATAAGGAGATGACGAATATTGATTTTTGGCTCACTGGATTTTTAAATGCTTTGTTGTATATTGCACATTTTGGCAAACAGAACAGGCCATCTATGTACTATTCATAGTCATACTACACTGCAGAATTAGAGAATATTATTGTAAAATTTAGTTGTCTTGATTTAGATTTCTGTTGCATTATTGGTGTAAAGTATATGAGTGCAGAAAGCTCCTGAGTTCTGAAGCGATACTTACAGGCCTTATGATTTTTTGAAGCTATCATTATCATATATGCTTATTATACACTTGCATCAACTTCCTATTTTAAACGGCTGGTTTTGAGCTCTGACAATGTTGATATACAGAACGGCTATACAATACATGAGATGAGTGAATTGAACACACCATGATGTATTAAACTTCTAGATGTAGTTTGTATTTTACTGTATATTTTTTTCAAACATAATTAACAACATATTAGCCTCTTGAAAATAAGTGATTTTACTTATACATTCTATAAATGACTTAAGCTATATCTAAAGACTAGAATAACAAAGTGTAATAACAGCCATAAGCTAGTATCAGGCATTACGTAGGCAAAACCAGTCACCTTAAAAAAGTAAAATCTAGTTTTATACAAATCATCTGAATTGGCGTCTAAACAGAAATACAATTCCTGATTCGGTCCAGATCTCACGGCAATTCTATCTGCACACTGCGGTCATATTAATTTCTCCTTTCTGTCCATGCAGTAATATTCTCATATTTAATTTAAAATTGATTTAAACCAGACACATAGCTTTCAGAAGCTCTTTGCTTCTGCTATCCATCATAGTATGAGCAACCCAGCCTTTGATCCATTATCCAAACATGTGTGTATGAGGTGGGTTTTGTGGAGTGACTTTTCAGCATCAAAAATAACATGTACACACTACTGTACACACATACACACCAGGATGCATAAGCTTCTGAAGTGAGCTATGTTTTATTTACACACCAAGTTGATTAATGACATTAATGTAATAACAGAACTGGAACACATTTGCGTGCACACACACACACACACACACACAAATTTATTTAAAAGATGTTGATTTTGTATTTAATGAAGTTCTCTCAAAATGAATATAATTTTGTTTTTAAATAAGCCTCTGTGAAGAGTGTTGTTGTCTTATTTATTTGTTTGTTTAGTGCGAGGAAACATATGTGCTTAAAACTGAACAAAGGAAAGGAAGTTTGAAAATGTTTATTTTAAAAAAATTTTTGGATGTTACTTTTGAATTCCTATTTTTCCTTATAATCTAAACAAGCCTAATCTGAAACCGCAACATAACAACTTGCTCATAGTATAGAAACACATTTTAAATAAACTGTTTTTCTTTATAAGGTCAGATTTAGCAATGTAACGGTTCCTGTACCAGCTTGGAGCCCATGATGTAGGACAGAAACAACCTCAATGTGGCAGAATGTGTCTATGGGTTAATTATGAGGATTGAGGTGTGGAGGTAACACATTTAACAGGAACATGTGAATAAAACATGCCGTCAAAGAACATGCAGGAGTGGAAGAGTGGAACGGCTAGGTTTAAGAGTTTTGGCCAAAAGCACATGAGTGGGAGGTGCCACCACCTGTTTCTGGCTGGAAAAAATAAGAACACTGTCTAATTCTAGCCTTTACTCATCCACTGGAAGTAAACAGAAAACATACATTACAATACAAATATACACTCTAATTTAGCAAAGAAAAACAAGGGTGTTGTGTTGACATTAAATACAATGATATGTTTAGTAAAAATACTTTTTTTTAAATTAAATATTTCTATAGTGTCCCAAAAGTGATGTTTTCAATAGACACGTGATCTTTTTTAACTACCAGTCCAATAGATTAAACAGGATTTAAATGGATCTGTGAACAATTTGTATGGAAAAACACTATCCCAGCAAATGGCTCATTCATGTGGAGAGAGTTAGACAAGCACCATGTCTGTGATCTAATGATGGCATTTAAAACCGATGGTTTATTAATATATTTTCAAACTTCGTATTGCTGTAGTTTGCAGCAAAACATTAAAAAAAGACATTATTAAAAATTCATCCAATATGTTTAAAAAAAAACTTTTTACAAACCATACGGTACGAATACAGCTGTTTAAATAATTGTTAAAAATAGTTAAGATACAATAACGTTGCATTAATCTGCATGTATAAAATCATAAAATTATATATACTACGATATATACTTCCACCAATAATGCACATAAAACAACAGTAATAATATAATGTATGTATGAGTATGAGAATAGACGAAGCTGAAGTGTAAAACTATGAGGATGTTTTGTACAGTATCGCTTTAAATATGTCTAAGCTTCACTCTTTGTTTACATAATTGAAGGTGCCGCCTCAGACCGCCGTTTTGTTGGATTGTGCCGTAAGAGGGGAGATCGTTGTTGGGATAGAAAGGTGAATTTTCTCGGGATTAAACCTTTCATGACCTTTAATTTATACTAAACATTTGCAATTCTTACTTAAATTAGTTAAATTTATGCTAGAAGGCAATAAACCTTAACGAAGCCACCAAAACGAGTTGTTTAATTTTTGCATATTTTTGCTTTCTCCCCCCCGCGTAAAGTCGTTAGAAGTAAATGGTACGGCCCACCCCCTACTAGTACTGTTTTCTTACGACGGATGGATCCACTAAGTTAAACGCCTTACAGCTAATGAAATGTTTCCGCGAATAAAGCCTCAAATGGTCAAATCTGTGTCGGTTATACGAGTTCACTGATTCTTAACTTTCGGGAAAAGTGCAGCGCAGGACTGTGTGAGGATTAAAGGGCGGAATGGCAGTTAGCAGCGCGCTTTGAAGTGGTTTCCCTGTTTGCGTCTGGATTGATCGTGTGATTCAGAGTCAGGGCGCCGTGTTGTTGTGTGAAAAGCCTCATGTTTTCACCGGGTCAAGAGGAGCACTGTGCGCCCACCAAAGAGCCCGTAAAATACGGCGAATTGGTGGTTCTGGGGTGAGTTTACACGCACGGCTATTTTTCTTATGCGTCCAACTTTATTTTTCTTACTAGATGCCTTCAAGTTTTGCACTTTGATGTTGCCTTTAATATCTCTTATACGTGTTTAAAAACTCGCAGTGTTCTTTTGTTGTTGTTGTTGTTTAGCTGATAAATGCGTTTTCGGAGAGTACGGAAATAGTTTGTTTACACGCTTGATATCTGTGTGCCGTGCGCGAGACCTCCCAGCTCTGAAAATTCACGCGCTCACGTTACCACGCAAATGAAACACGTGCGCGCAGGCGAGGCTCAGTTCAGTGCGAGTTTAAACTGGCTAATCGGAAGAATATATTCACCCATGTTAGTCTGCAGGGAAAACGGTGTCCTGTAAACCATCGCAGTAGCTTTGATCGAAATTTGAAACACAAGGTGACGTGCATTTTGCACGAGATGATGGATGGATGGATGCAAATGAATGCATGTAAATGGTAGCGCGTGCGTTATCGTCACTGTTGTTTAGATTGACTGATTGTTAATATTTTGTCCTTGACGAAACTCTCATCCTGCCCTTTCCTGCTTGTCTATCCTCTGCATGGGAAGTCATAAGGGATGAAAGGCGGTGGAGGAATTCGGAAGCAGCCCACTAAAGTTATTTGCCCCCCTCCTTTGTGACTGAGCAAAGAGGCCGTTTCTGTTTTGCAGTGCCCCTTCTCTTTGTGCTGGGTTTTAAATCAAATGTTTAGTGACCTGGACTAAACTACCTCAACACTTTATAATGTGAATTGGTGTTGAATAAATATTATTCTCCTCATCTGCTAAATAATGGATGTGCACGTTAGATCTAGCGGATATCCACAACGTTCATTACTATCCTGGTCCTTTTTATTGGCCTTTGTCAAAGTATTGGATTAATAGGATTGGAAATTATGATTATTTATGTGTCTTATTTTTATATAAAAGTTTGAACAGTTGGTATTGGAAGTTACATGAAGCACAAATTTGATTTTTTTTTTTATGTAAAGCATTTATTTTATATAAAGCAATTTTAGCCTAGTAAAATTCTGACACAGATTTTGGCAGTTCTTTGAATACTTGTATTGTAATTAATCTGATACCCTGTGTAAACAGGCAAACAGATATAGCCTCTGTGCTTTGCCTTTTTTTTTAAGAACCTGGTATCACAGTGCCATCCCTCTACTGCCCTGATTCACTGGGGCTGCCTGGCACACAGAGGAGAGGCTGTTGCTGAAAGAGGGTATTATTGATCCTGGCACAGGCAGATCTGTGCCTCTATTCCTCTTCTCTCTGTTCATTGTTCTCATTGGACTGACTGAGCTTTTGAGAAGGATTTGTGGGACACTACAAGCCTCAAACGCACCTTTTGTAACTGTGTCTTTCCTCAGTGACTGATATCTGTGGGGAGACGTATCTTGCTGACTCTAAAATTTCTGCTGGTTCACTTAGATGGTCTTACAACAGCCATTATTCAACATCACTTAACTGAGAACATCATAAAATCAGCATTAGGACTGTGTGTTAGAGGGCTACCTGATTCTTTTAGATTTAAAAACTAGATACTATTATTATTGGCAAATAATGATATACTAGGTTAATAAATACGCTATGTATTTGAGACGAAGTGTTTGAGAAAATGCTTTCCACAGGTTTCGAATATAGTTTGTCGCTGGGTAAAAAAGGCTCCTATTACCCATGCCACAAAAATAGTCCACTAAATGTGACAACAACAAATAATGTGTGACATTTAACAAAAGTTTTATTTAGGCTACTGAAATTCGTTTTGATTGCACAATATATTTTACAGTTCGAACTGGCTTCCCACATGGAAGGAGTAAGACAATGCTAAGAAAAAACATGCTAAGCTGGCAGTGTTGATCAGAACACCTTAACGTTTGCTATTTAAAGAGCAGCCCTTGTGCATATGCTGGTTCAAATCAAGTGTAATACATAATTTAGACATTTGCATTAATTCATTGTCATTTCACACTAAATGCATAATACTAAAGTAACAGTTGGACTAGACAAGAGTTGCTTTACCTGGTCTATGAAATACCCTGCATGTGTCTGCTGTGCACGTGGGATTGAACAGTGGGAGTAAACAGTTTCACACACAGCTGAGCTTTTATTCTTAACTTGGAATGAAACAGAAATCTTCCAATCACAGCATGAAACAATTTGCATGTAAAGTAAGATGCTTTTGAGAGATTCTGTTCTGGTACTTCAAATAAATGAATTGATCTGTCATTTGTACATTAGTAAATGCTTTTTTTAAACATAACACATTGTTATAACCCAATAGTCATGGCAAGATGTCTACTGATATAGGGGCTGCAGTGACTGCATTATAGGAAGTGAGTTTATAGACTAAACATGAGGGCGATCTCATGATAGCTGAAGCACGGCTGGATGTTTACATTCCAATTAAAGCACCGTTCAAAATATCCATGTGAATATTTACTAAAACATCTAAACAAACTGGTCCTCTTTAGTTGACTATCGTGACCTGTCCTTAGGGATGGGTAATAGCGCTTATATTAATAATTAACTTGCGTCATAATCATGTACTTTTTATTGTACTCTGCTATTGTTGTTGCCATGTGTTTTAAAATGCTGTTTTACAACAAATGACGTGTAGTTATACAATGTTCATATTGTGAAATGTAAGGAAGAATGTTTCATTTCTTTTATATACAGCAGTGAAACCACACTGCAATAAACAAACATTTTATTTGCCATTTTTATTGTTTGAAACTTAAATATAATTTAAGTATGTCATGTGAGGCTTCTGTTGTAACAAAGGTGTTTAAGTGATTAGGACAGTTAACAAACCTCACACAGACTTACAGAGACCTGTCATACAGTAGTGTCTGATGTTTGGTATTTGTCTTTATGAACAGATATAATGGTTCACTCCCCAGTGGAGACAGAGGGCGGAGGAAAAGCCGGTTTGCCCTTTACAAGAGAACCAAAGCCAATGGAGTCAAACCCAGTACTGTACACATCCTCAATACACCACAAGCCAGCAAGGTATCGTCACACAAATAGCATTTATTAAATCACCCCTCTGTGCTGCTTTATCTCCATGTTATCAAGTTGTCAGAGCTCATTTTGTCTTTGTGGGTTTAGTTTTGTAGAAGCATCTTAATGTTGCCAGTTTTAAAGGTTTTACCTAAAGTTCCCAGTGAGATTCCAACTTCTCCATCAAAAGTTTACGGAATGTTTCGGATCTCAGGTATGAATTCCTGCTGGGGTAAAGAGCAACTCTTAATTTCTCAAAGTGCATCTTTATTTACTCTATTGATGTATTTACCAGCACTAATGTTTAGGATTTAAGCTTTGCCAGAATGACACGGTAGCCCAGAACCTCTTATTTCTTATTTTATTTGATAGAAACTTGAAATGTACTTATTTACCCTTTTGTTTTTCAAAGTTTTTCATTATGTGGTTCAGCATCAGACCTGCAGCACCAAAAGAGAATATGGCTTCAAATGAACAAAGTAATGGCTTTACTTTCATGAAGTAGTTGAATATATATACATACATACATATATACATATATATACATATACACGCACACACACAAGTCTACCACAGGTTTAAAGCATAATATCATGTTTAAACGCAATGTCAAGCCATTACCGAGAGCCACATGAGCATCACATTGT
The DNA here is from genome assembly GCA_036877545.1 of Yasuhikotakia modesta. NCBI lineage: Eukaryota > Metazoa > Chordata > Actinopteri > Cypriniformes > Botiidae > Yasuhikotakia > Yasuhikotakia modesta. Next base: position 87,605 of record JBAJNP010000151.1, on the reverse strand, counting down.
TTCCTGTTAAAAGCGCTGAAGAGCCCGTCCACCATGGAGTAGCGCTTTGTGGCTAGCATGTAGCTTACTTCAAATTCATTAGCATGTTGTCCAATAGATGCAAGGTATGTTGTTACATTCATATCGTGTATTTAGGCATTGTATTTTGTTTTTTGATGTTTGTTCAAAATAGCAACAAAACAGTAATTAATAATAATACAATAATATTTAGGCAGTGTTAATTTTCATCCATGCACCAATAAGGAACAATTTGTGATGTTTTCTGCATGTTATTTATGCATGAATATTGTGATGATGTGAAGCAGAAATCATTATCATTATTAAAATGCAATTTATTGTGCAGCCTTACTATTGAGTACTCGAAATGAAAAATTGACAAATTCCATCACTACCAGTAACCCAGTGGCAGCAATCTGTCCTGGTGTAACTAAAAATCAATTATGCATATCACACTAAAAATAAATAGACATAAATATATTTTACTTGATCTAGCACGGTTTTACAGAGCAGTACATGGTTTCCTGCAAGAATCTGTTTTTTTCCAGTAGGGAAGTTTATGTATAGCCAGTGATTACAACATTCCTTTCTGTTTTGTTGCGTGTCTGTTTTCTTTGTTATTCTGTAATGCTTTCAGTAATTCTAACTTCTGTAGAAATTTTACTTACCTTAGCATTCCTGTAGCTCAACTGGTAGAGCATTGCGTTAGCAGCGCAAAGGTTGTGGGTTCGGTCCTGATAAAAATACCTTGAATTCTGTAAAAACTGTAAATGTATTGTATTGTAACTGGTGTATGGTAAAGGTGTTTGCTTTATCTTTGCAGTGTAGGTGCAAAAAGCATTTTAGCAGTATTTGGCACAAAAAGGATATGTTTAAAATAAACATTTAATAGTTAACATTTGTAGAGAATTGGTTGATTTTCTTAATTTGAGCAGCAGTAAAGTGTTAACTTAACAACTGTCGCTACTTTCTATGCAAGATACCGTACTAGCAATTCTAGCTTACCTAGCCCCACCCTTAATAAAATCTGCCAACTTCAGGGACAATCTTGAGGGATTTACAAGATGGGTGGGGTTGTGTTGTAAAGTTTTTACTGTCACTCAGAACAGCCACTGCCAATAAACAAACCGCACTGTTCCTGGAGCGTTTACAGATGTTATTGTGAAATTTATACAGCTGGATCAGGGACAACCTTTCCTCTGACACTTTGTAAATTGGAACGGGTGTTTTGTAAACTATATAAACTGTAGGACATTTAATCTTCTGCTTAAATCTGCCAGTCCAACTTATATTATTCACATTGTCTGCATTGAGATCCTGACTGTAGTGATAGCCTTTAGAGGACATGAGATGCTCATTTTGGGTGATGTTTGTTGTGGTGGGTGGCCTGACTCTATTGACTGCTGATGACTCGGCCTTTTAGCTGCTGCCAACAGCCTGTATTGTCTGAGCGAATCTTTCTCAATGAGAGTTGCTTCATCACTGCATGTGACACTAGCTTTGTTCCAAATCCTACAGAGGTACCTACTTAGGCAGCATTTTAGATGTACCTGAAGGGGTTAAAGGTTGTTTTTTTTTTTTTTGCCTTTTTTTGGACATATTACAGCAGATGGGAGGAAAATATCAATATTTTAATAATACACATGCATGTTTGAATGCATTCAAGTTTGTCTAAACATAAATTGAACGATGCTTGAGGTAGTGACAGAAGTTCTAACAGATTATTTGCAGAACACAGAATTTTGTGTCAACATTGTTTTCCCTGTTTAATAGAGATGCTGAACAGCAGAGACCTCCTGTAAGTTGGCAATAGTTATTCTCTGCTTGTTGGGCCACGGTCAGCAGAGCAGAACTGAAGCTCTGTCGGGTCACAGGCTTTTCCATACAAATCTTTTGCTTTTAGCTATTTTAAAACGGAACAATATTTGTGAAGCGCGTTTTACGCAAAGCTCCGTAATTAAAGTCCAGTGAACGCAAGGAATGTTTTCCTCTCCCCATGAAACGCTCCGGCACGCTGCATTTTTGGGGAGGTTTTGTAACTGTTGGCTGCTTATTATCCATCCGCAGTGCCTCGTCAGAGCTAAAAGCTGAAAATAGCCCAGCCCACAGTCATCTGTGAATCACGCTGTTCTATGGGGTCAGGCCGCTCTGAGGTAAAAGGCTTTCCGTTACTCCCGCCATCTACCTCGAAGGGTTAAATTCTGGGAGAAAGAGCAGTTTTCCAACACGACGCAAGTGCAGCTGTATCATTGTAATGTAAAAGTTGAACAAAGAGCAGACCAAGCGATTACTCGCGGCATGGCCAGTTAAATCTTTTCAGATAATGGGTCACCAAATGTCACTAAACTATTTATGGAACAATGTGTGATTGTTCATGGGTGTCTTGGAGGTTTATCTGGGGGTTGGAGTCGGGCTGTCAGTTGCATTGTGGGTGTTTAATGCTCCCAGAGGTTACAGTTGAGTTGCGTCCGGTGGCTTGAAGTTGGAACAGCATCTCCTCATGTGTTTACAACAAACACTAAACACACTCTTATTAGAAGGTCACTGCTGCTCAGACACTTCACAGATGGATATGCCTCACGTCCTGTTGCCTGTTGGGTGCGTCCTTACTAGCTCTTTTGTTTAGGGGCCTTTTCAGTAACTTTTGTGGCCCACTGTAAAACCAGAGGGGGCATATGGGGGTGGATGGACCCCCTGTTGTGATCTGGCAGTGAGAGCAGCCTAATAACGCTGCAACCTCAAGCTCCTTTGTTCCATTTCAGTCTAGGCAAAAACACCACAGACTGTAACGACCCACTTTTAAACTACTAAGCCGGTCATGCAAACACAAAACAACTTGTTTTAAGTGAAATTCAGATGATGTACCTGTAGTGTTTTGCTCTAAGTGCTAAAAGGGTATTTTGTTTTCTTTCCCTTAATCAGAAAACATGTTTTTTTCTTTCAGTAAGCGCTTTATCCCTGAAGCATGTTTTATTAGATTCTCACTGGGTTAAACCCAGAACAAACCTTTTTCAAATTCAGTTTTATTTAATAATGTTAAAGCTAATGTGACTTTAGTAAAAATTTTTTTTAAAAAAGTCATAGTTTACATTAATAGGCACAGAAACTGACTGCATACACAAATGCTTTGAGTACGTTTTGTGTATATATTGTTTTGAACCCTATTAAATATGTAAGAACTCATTGTTGGAAATTGTCGTCAACTGCAGTTTGTACTAGTTTGTTTGTTACGGAACTTTATTCTATATTGTTTTCACAACTCTGCAATATCTCCTAAAGTTAAGTCTTTAGTCCATAACATTCTAATAAAGAACTTGCCTGCTGGTGCTTTTGGGAAATTTACCAAAGAAAATCAAGTTGGTTAATTTTAACTTGTCCCCCAACAAAAAAACATTTAACTTTTATAAACCAGCAATGCCATTTTGTACTATTTGGTTCTATCTTGGTGCGTGTGTGTGGGGTGGAAAATGTTGGGTTTGTATGTGTGAACTGTTTGTTCTCTCCAGTGTTTTTGAGAGCGGTGTTATGCACCGTTACATGTGTATGTACCTGCATGCTTGTGTGCACAACTTGTGCTCGGCGTGTAAGTAAATGCTGAGCTTTCACTCTGTAATGCATGTGGTTGCTGTACACACAAACAAACCACCTTCCTGCCTTGTTTTTTTTTCCATTGTAACTCACTAGTGTAGTACCCATGACCCAGTTTCCACTCCCTCTTGAGCACACGTGATAGAGATGTGGGTAATTTGGAAATCACAGATTAGAGGAGAGAGAGAAGTAGCGAGTTAGGGAGTGTGAGGCAGTTGAACTTCTCATGTGCTGCTCTACAGCACTTCCTGTTTACACACAATCTGGACTGGTGTGATTCAGATCACAATTCAGATTATCAATATCTGTGTGACTATTGGTTTTAGGTACTTTTTCTCAATTCAGCCCATATCAGCTGTTGTTTTCATTGGTTGTTACTCATGTGATATTTGTCTTATTACACCCTTGACTCGAATCTTGTATGATTTATTTATAACATGCAGCATATGACAGCTGTCTAAGTAATGAATGTTTGATGGGGTGTGTTTCTCGTTCACATGACTTGCACATCTGTTTGTAACGGTGGATTAATACAGTTTGTGGACTGACTTTCTAAATTCACTACAGTCAGCTTATTAATGGAGGTTCTTGACTAAGACAAACATCATTACTCTTGAACCCGGATGTGACCCGGGACCTGAAAGCCAAACTGTCTCAGCAGATGCGTTTCAAACTGTGCAAAGGAGTTTTAACCAAGAGTATTAAGTGTTTGACTGCATGTTTGTGCTGCGTCAATACCACATTAATTCTGGAATGCTGCTCTTCAGAATAGACAGAGTTACTGTTACTTTCCCACTGTTTGATCTGCTGGATGACAAAGATGGGCAAAAATAGACTTGGATTCAAAAAAGGGACCTAGCCCAAACAGACCAGAATATCATAGAGCGATCAGGGTGGGCTCTGTGTTAAGATCAGTAAGCAACCACCTAAAACAGCCTAACAATGACTGGGAACACCCTAGCAACCACAAACCCTGGCACCATGATGATGTCTTGGCAAAGACAAGTGCAGCTCTATTGATGATTAGGTTTCTGATTTTATACAAATGCATGTAAAAAGGTGGTACCAGTTTTTGCTGCTTAAATCTTATGGATGTGTGTTGTGTTGTGGTGTGGTGTGTTTTGTGTGTGTGACAGGCGGTGAACTGTAAGGGCCAGCACAGCATCTCCTACACCTTGTCCAGGAACCAGACGGTTGTGGTGGAGTACAGCCATGACAAAGACACTGACATGTTCCAGGTACCTTTCTGCACAGAACAACCCACAGTACATGTTCCGCTGTTCCTCTGAGGGCAACATCATCGTTCGTGGGCAAGGAAATCTGTCTTCCTGATGTGCCTGCCATACGCTCTATACTCTAAGGTCTGCTCTCCACCGCAGCTAATCAAAATCTGTGATTGGATGCAGTATTTCTTCCCCACAAGAAGTCGCCATTACAAACTCTTGTTCAGATATGGTGCTAGTGTGTGTTGTTGTCTGCATGAGGGACAGGGCCACAGAGATTGCAGCAAATAGGCAGAAAAGTAAAAACAGGAACTAGCAGAAACCCACAGGGACAAAACCGAAAGTCACTATGAAAAGGAAATAAAGCGGAGATGGCTGCCTCTTTATTTCAGTATGTGTATTTATAAACAGGATTTTGTGAAATGAGCACCTCTATTCTTGGGAATTTCCATGTCAGTTTAAAAACTAAATTAGGCTCTTCAAACAAGTCCCAGCATACGTGTGGCTGTTTTCAGTCCTGTTTACTGCTGAAAATAGTGTAGGGCCAGTGTTTGTTTGGCTGCAAACCATATAGCACATACAACTACGTTTGTGAAATTCAGTCTATTGCAAATGGCATATACTGAGCATTCATGGCAACTGGATAGACAGTGTGTTCTTAACAAAATGAGGAAGTCTGAAAGTTGGAAATTACAAAATTTAGGGCTCTTTTAGTTTCTAAACATTTGCATGTAGTTTTCAACTTCGCTTTTCATTCCTTCAGAATTTTTTTGAGTTTTTAATTCTTTGCAAATAGTTTTAAGTGAATTTTGCCCCGTTTGAGGCCCATTTCAACTGTCAGTTTTAATTCCACTTTTAACCCAAAATCCTTAAAGACCTTCAAAAACATTACATTAATAAACATTTTGTATTTTAAATGAAATAACCATGTGTTTTGATTTTGTATTGTGACCATTATTGTTCATTTTAAGCCTGTTTTTGTAAATTGTACTATTTCTTATGTGTCTTAGATTGGACGTTCAACTGAGGGCCCGATCGACTTTGTGGTGACAGACACTGTGTCAGGGGGCGGGGACAGCGAGGACACGCCCATCACACAAAGCACCATCTCCCGCTTTGCTTGCCGGGTGGTGTGTGAACGTAACCCGCCCTACACAGCACGCATCTATGCAGCAGGCTTCGATTCTTCCAAGAATATATTTCTTGGAGTAAGTTTTACTTGTTGTTGATATGGAGCTGTCTGTTGGATGCATTTCTCATTAGCATTGCAAGAAGCTTTAGCCACATATATGACTTGTGTATTTGATGCCTAGACAAGTGTCCTCTTATGCTGAGCCAGTACAGCTGATCTAAACTGACTATGTAAATATAGGTCTCTGGCTTGGTGGAATTAGTCTCCCATGTGTTGCTGTAAAGAGACAGAAAATGTTTTGTTTATGTATAGTAATTAATTCTCTCTGTAGGAGAAAGCAGCAAAATGGAAGAACCCAGACGGTCACATGGACGGACTGACAACCAATGGTGTGCTGGTCATGCACCCCCGGGGCGGGTTCACAGAAGAGTCTAAGCCTGGCGTGTGGAGGGAGATATCAGTGTGTGGTGATGTTTACACGTTGAGAGAGACGCGGTCCGCTCAAACCCGAGGCAAACTGGTCAGTACTTCAAATCTGTTTATAGTATGCATGCTCTCCTTCAGTCCTGAATTCACATCTTCTAATCCAATTTTTATTTGAAGTAAAACTGAATTCAGTTTTGGCTAAATGTCTTTTTCTCCTTTGGGGAGGGGAAATCAGAACTGCACTGATTTTGGGTGGTACACATTATCAGACACAAAAACAGGTGAAGTCTGCAGACGCTTTTAATTAGTTTGCACTGTGAAGGCCCTGTGAAGGCCCATTTGTTTTAGAATTTGGACCTCTAGCTCCCCCTGGAGGTAGAATGTGATTCTGCACCCAGTGGATTCTCTATCAGCATCTGCTATGGCAGCATTTTTCAGCACATTGAACTTAATTATTAAAATAAGATTGCCAACTCATTCTTTAATTTGTATAGGGAAGAAATAACTTGTATATTAGAAGATAAGCTGTTCACTTTATTTTCTCTACTACATTTGTGATGACTACATTGTGCTGAGATGTTTGTGTTGTATTATGTTCAGGTGGAGTGTGAGAGTAACGTCCTGCAGGACGGCTCTCTGGTTGATCTTTGTGGAGCCACGCTTCTCTGGCGCACAGCTGATGGCCTTTTCCACACCCCCACCCAGAAGCACCTGGAGGCCTTGAGGCAGGAGCTGAACGCAGCCCGACCTCAGTGCCCCGTGGGCCTCAACACTCTGGCCTTTCCCAGCATGCAACGTTGTAGCCGTGCCCTGTCTAATGTTCCCTCCCAAGAGGACAAACAGCCATGGGTCTACCTGGCCTGTGGTCACGTGCACGGCTATCATGACTGGGGTCACCGTTCTGAACGAGACTCCAATGCTCAGAGAGAGTGTCCCATGTGCAGAGCCGTGGGCCCCTACGTGCCACTCTGGCTTGGATGCGAACCGGCTTTTTACGTGGATACTGGTGCACCAACGTATGCCTTTGTACCTTGCGGGCACGTGTGCTCTGAAAAGTCAGCCCGCTATTGGGCGGAGATTCCTTTGCCACACGGTACCCACGCTTTCCATGCTGCCTGCCCCTTCTGCTCCACCCAACTTAATCTGACTCAAAAGTGGGCCAAGCTTATCTTCCAGGGCCCTGTAGACTGAGAGCACTGGGGAGGGACATCAAGTCCCAATGGGTACACACTGGATTTTGGTATGATTTGAAGTGAATCCAGTTTGATGAAGGAAGAATTATGAGTGTGAACATACCACAAGCTGTGAGCTGCCCTTAAAATGCTTATGCTGGAGAATGAGTTTCTGCTGAAATCACCATGTACATTCATCCAGGTTGCCTTGGTGATGTGTTGCCCACAACTAGTTATTTTGTCTACCGACCCACAAAGATGTCAGTTACCAGCATTACCACATCACTCAGGAGAATCTCTGATACTGCGGTGCTTCATTCAGTGTCTGGTGTCCCGTCCTCCTGTGAAGATCTGCTTTGACACTCTTGACTGTGACGTCCAAAGAACTTCATGACCTGGTTCTGTTGTGTTTAGAGTTGGAGATAAACTGAGTGGGAACTTTCCAGCATTAAACCATTACGAATCCACTGGTTAGCTAAAGCGAAAGGAAACTGAAAAACTGCATTGGTTGTTTCCAAAGATATAATTTAAGTTGTGACTTAAGACACCAAGAGGAACCACCATTACATCTGTAGGATATAGTTATGATTGATCAATCACAGTGGAAGCTTAATTTTTCACATAGATGCATTGTTGAATTTTAGTGTAGTCTTTTGTCTTCACTGATCCCAAAAAGTATTTGGAAATAATTTTGTTTGAACCTTGTTTGTTTGATGTATTGTTGATGTTATTTCAACGTCAAGACAAAAGATGTTGCCAAATACTTTTGGAATGACCTTTTAAAGTTTGTAACTGGAAGAATATTTTTGGGTGTTAACTACTACTACTAAAAACCCTGTTCCATATACATTTTCTTACTGTGGGTTTGTTGGCCACAGTTTAAAGATGTTTATGTTAATACATACAGTTATTCTGAAAATGGACAGTTTTGTAATCAGCATTTATATCTTATGTGGGGAAAAAAATTTAGTTTCAAGTTAAATTTAACTTCTGACTTGCATTTGAGCCCCAGTAACACAACTGATAGTCCAAAGTATTATAAACCTGTTTTATAAGCTTGTTATAAGACCCTTTTATTTCACTATTTTCCTAAAGTTTATACAGAGATGGTTTCTTATGCCTGCATAAAAGTCTTTAAAATGACATTTTATAGAGAACCTGTTTCTTTACTCACTGAAAAGTATTTTACTACACAAAAGCCCATGTACAGTTTGTTTTAAACAGATGCTAATATATTTATTCAATGATGTACTTTACTGTCTGGTGAGGTGTCTGTTGAATGTATTCACCAACTATAACATCTTGTCACTCCTTTTAATTGAGTTCTGCATCTGCACACTTAAAGAAATGACTCACCCAAAACTGAACAAAAGATCAGAAAAAGATCAAATTTTGAGCCCCATTGAGTTCTATTGTGTACAGAAATATTAAAACATGTCTTACAGGTTTGGAATGGAGTGAGAGTGTTTGGGGGAGAATGGTAGTTTATTTCTAAGTAGTGCTACTGTCTGTTAACAGGGTTGCTTGTTGCAATTGTAAAATAAGGCCAAATGTATACAAAAAAATGCCAAAAAAAGGATTTTAATGGAGCGCAATTCTAAGTGTAAAGTTCAAATTCATTTCCAGAAAGCACAATAATTATGCAAACAATGTCTGTTGTGTAAAATACACAGTAAAAAAAAAATGACACTACAGTACATTGGTGTTCTGCTTGCACAGAGCAAGTTTTAATATAAGACCATGGTTTGAATATCTGATAAACAATGTAACTGTTACTGTTATTATAATAAACCACATTGGGTTTCAAGAAACATTTCTAAAACTGCAATCTGTAATTTGTGCCTGTTTATCGCTAACTCTATTTGAAACGCAAAATTGCAGGTTGATTTTTGTACATTTACACACAGTATGTTGAAATCGAACTGGTTTTTCCTATAAACTCCAACTCGGGGTCTTAAATTATGAATCATTATTATAGCTAAATGTACCATTGTGAATCAGGGGAAGGTAAGAAGTTGTGGACACTGATCTGTTATATTCTGCTTTGGGTTTGTGTAATACAAAGTTGTTCTTTTGTGTCAGTGTTATTTTAAGATGTTTTGTAAATAAAAGTCCCTTGCAATAGACTTGGTCTACCAGGTTTAACTAGGTTAGGTCTGGAGCACTAGTTAACAGTCTGGCTGCAGTCTTTCATATACTGACTTTTGACTAATTTCAGGTATAAAGGCTATTTTAAGTTTATAAGGCTATTGGTTCTGGCCATTAGGGTGTGTGAGGAGTTATTTAAAGAACATCTTCATCCTTACCAGTGCAGCATTCTTATGGTTTGTCTTAAAGGGACTTTTGTCTTTACTGTCGGGTCTTTGAATCACACTTTGCCTCATCTGTACACGTACCATAGAGTCAATGTTCAATGAATAAAGTTTATTTTAAAAAAGTATCAGATGGTCTTCCCCATGAACTGCATTTTCCTATTAAAACTTTTCAAGCAACAAGAAATGTTCTTCTTAAACATAATTTTGGGCCTGTCAGTCTGTCAACAGTCAAATATATTTACAATCATTCATCTGGATAATTGTTAGAGTTTAGATGTGAGGTCCAACTTTTAACCTGTGATGCACAAGCTAGTACCACCATCATTTCCATGTTTTTGTTTACACAGAAATGAAAATATTTCAATATAGCTATAAATATACAACCGGAACTCAATAAATCAGGACACAAGTGCATTTAAAGTAATTTTTTAGATCGTTTCAGCTACACCATTTGACAAGAAATGTGTTAATACATTTCTATATTAAATGTTAAAAGTACATTTTTATACTAAATGTTTCACTGTAATCCAGTACGTGCTTTATTCAAAACACTGACTTGAAAATAACGGGGACGTTCCTCTCGGCGGTATTGTTCAATGATACTGTGAAACATCACTGTAGTTGCCACCGACTGCATCAAGTACATGAAAGTTTGAGGGAATTTTGGCAAATGAATGTTAATCCAGCACATTTCATTGATTTCAGGCGTGTAAAGAGCGTCTCGGTGTTTCCTCCTACTCCTTCAGTTGCTCTTACATTACATCATTCACGCTCGTTATAAAGTTAAAGTGTAGATTTGTTTCTCAAATAAAACAACACAACACTAGAAAGAGGCTGTTGGGTCGTTTTATATCATTTGCATGGAAAAGAAAACAATGTCGCTCGGAGATCTTAGATACGACAGAGACACAATCCCATAACGAGAAAGGTGAACTTTTTTTACTCGTTCGTAAAATAATATAAAGGTTTTTCTTAAAGTTTCTGGATGCAGTAATAATCTATAGCCGCAAGAGGGTACTGTTATCATATCAACGGAACCCAATGTCGCGCAATAGTACTAAACTACCTTTTAACGACATACAGGTGTCAACTGCAGACTATCAAGACTGCCAATGCTTAACGATTGTTCTTCATTGAAGTATTAATAGCACAAGATAGTTGTGTTTTTAAAATAGCATTTTTATGCTAACATTTATTCATTCTGGACAATTTCTTAACTTAAGTCAATTGAGAAGACTAACAAAAAGAGCAGCGTTCACATTCATTTAAGTCTGTTATTCGCATAGGATTATAATAACCTTTAAACCTGATCTATTTCCTAAACAAACTAACGTAAGTCAATTCTATATCACATCTTAACACGCCCAATGTAAAAATACCACAAAAGATTTACGTATTTGTATTAAGATTTTACATTATTAACAAATCTCGACAAAAGCACACTGAAACAATTGCTCTAACACGAGCAACCTTGCACGTCTCTCGTTTGAAACTCACTGTGAAAGGACTTCCAAATAATGGCACCCGCATTATCCATCAAACAGTGACGACATATTCGTCCCGTTCACAAGCGCTCTCACTGCACATAAGGGCATATAAAAGGATTTAGTTTTTCTTGCCATTTAGCTGCTTTGAAAAGGAAGATCAGTGGGATGCCATGACTGCTAATTAACATTTCCTCCTGTAGATGCTGGAGAGATGGTCTCACTCTACGCCGCCTTCCCAAATGACAGTCAGCGTAGTAAAGGTGACAGAAAGCTCATTGGAAAATCTCTGCTTGGCTTGCCCTCATTTAAGAGGGTTTATTAAAAATGACATAATGTCTGCATTTGTGATGAAGCTTACGGCTTGTCTTTTGTGCTTCCTGCATGTGCAATGTTATTTTGTTATGTGCTAAATTGTGTGATGTAATATTATATGACTGAAAAGGCCATCTTACTATTATATATTATATACTGTACAGAGAATGGCTGTCACAATCAGTCTAAATATATGTGTACCTTCATTCACGTATAAAGGTTGAGCAAAATAAAGCGCGTTAATTTGCTTTTATTGTTAATAACTGCTATGAAACCTCTCCGACGTCTGGCGTGGGGAACTCCAATAGGAATCACAAAACTGCTATAGTTGTAATATAGAAGGCTTAGTATCAAGGGCAAAGAGAGGGAGAGAAAGAATGTCTTTTATTTTAGTGCATGTTAGCTGTTTCCTGCAGGATGCCTGTCAGCTCAGAAAGTCTGTCAAACTGTTCAAAGGATCAAAGCTTGCAAAATAGCGAAATGTGTTGCCGCACATCAGTAATGTCAAGATACTAAGCAAACTGTTACGTCAAACCAACGTATAACTTCTGAGTCGTGCATATCAATGTGTTCCCCTTTAAACGATTTTATGTTCCCTTTCTTTAGGAATAAATACACTTAAACGTCGGGGTTCCCCAAACATTAGTTTCTATTATGCAGTGGTCACACTTTACATTGCTGTGCTATTACGCACGTAAAAACATGTCAATAGTATTAATAAACAATATGTGCTTAATATGTAATTATGATGAAAATGCAAGTGTAACGTTGTTATATTACGGACAACTGACAGTGTTTTTCTATAAGGAAACTGCTGACTGTAACCACTATTGCTCATGCAGAGAAAACAGGTCTATGCGCAATTTGTCTCTCTGTTTTCCTGCTCAAAACACGGTGAACTGGCAAGGCGATATATGCCACAGGTGGCTGGAGGCTGGACGCCAAGTTATCAATAGGACACCTTCGTATCGTCGGGGTTGGTGTGTTTGATATTTACCTCTTGCCCCCAGCGTGAGACCCTGCAAGATGATATGCAGATCATAGCCTGTAAATAAGAGATAGTACAGCTCCACACACACACACACACACACACACACACACACACACACACACACACACACACACACACACACACACAACAAGACGCACGTTTGTTTCCCCCGCGCTCCTAATTTAGTAAACTTGGCAGTAGCTTTTAATCTCCCGGCAAATTAAAGCGGTAGGGGATCGTGGCAAGTGTTGGATGCATGTTATTAATTCCTCGCTATTTCTGTCTAGCGCAATTAGTCACTGTTTGCCGCTAAAAATGTCCCATTAATTATCTACGGCCTGTAAGTGGAGTTGCGCTCATGGCTACTGTCTGAAGATTTTGGTGCGGTAGGAAGAGGTCTGCATTCAATGTCCTCCTAGACACTCACCTCTTGAAGTGGAAGACGGCTTTGAAACGTCTCTTTAATAGCTTTTTTACCCGTAATCTTCGCCTCGGTGTGAAGGAACAGCATGAGGCTGCTTAGGTTGTCTTCTGTTGTCATCCCAAATTGTTTACGCGCACCCGAAGGCGCAAAAGTCGCGGCGCACCGCTACTTCAATAAAAAGCCCTTTGATAGTAGGCCTGTACATAACGTCCAATTAAAAATATACGCACAATAACAGTGTCTTTATCTGTCATGCGGGCTGTTCAAGGAAAAAAAATCCTCATATAGGGATTTTCCCCACATATCAAGCCACAAATAGCAAATCTAACGACTGTATATGGTTTTGAACCCATATAAACAGGGTAACACGCTGAACTGGTGTGCTTTTAAAACCCTACGTCTTAATAAAATGTATCCTTTACACAATTCAACATTTACAAGAAACAAACAGCTTTTTTAGCTTTTTTTAATTATTATGTTTGTTGTATTTTCTATTTCTTTTACAACTTAGTTGTAAAGACTACAATACAATATTAAAGCAGACATGGCACGGTTCTGTTAAATATAGATTGTCTACTTTAAATAGCATTTTGTGAGTTTATTTTTTTGTTTAATTATTTATTTTACGTGTACATCCTGTCCTTCTCGTCCAAAGACAAAACTACCACTTTAGTCACCACAGCAGTGTATTTATACTGTTAAAACTAAGGCTAATGCACACACACATTCAGCTCCGCATCTCCCCTCCTCTCGTCTCCTCTCTTATTTGCAGCTGTATGGCAGCAGCGGCGCTCTCAGCTCCACAAGAGGACAAATGGGTTTAATTACAGAGTAATTGCCGAGCGTTGTGTTAATTAAATCTTGATCAGTTTAAGTAACGGGATCGCTCCCACATCGAGCGCATGCTGTGATGCGCTGCCTCCCTCTCCCTCACGCGCATCCTCTGTTTCACACGCGCTCACCCACGTCCAAGTCTTTCCACTTCGCGTCTCCGCGACACACAGCTAAAACCTCTTTTGTTTTATTTATTCTTTTATTGAAGTCGCAAAAGCTTCATTTGGCTTTCATGTTTTTTTTTCTGGTTGGGTTCCGTTATGAATTGAAATTTGCCACAACCCGAACCGCTCTCATTTGACAGAGTTTATTGACCACATTTTAAACTAATTTTAAAAAACACCTTCAACTTTATAACAAATAAAATTACAATAATAAAAATATTGCTATATCTGTCAAATACTTCCGGTGACTTTAATACCAGCATCAGGTCATTTGTGAAAATGCCATAACAAACATGATAGACGCACAATCAAGACAGTAGCATCTACTGCAATTTTAGATACATGCATTATCTTTAGGTTCCTGTTGCTTTGGCTAAATTGAATCCTCTTATTTTAATTGGTCTCCATTAGGTGTTCTGCTCAAGGCAATTCCGAGCAAAACTTGCTTTTGTTGTTTCTATACTCCAGGCCCCAACCACAGAATATTAATCACAGCTGTCCTAATCTCTGGGAATTTAATTGAAGTGCTTTGTAAACCACGAGAAGGTAAACAGAAGACAAAGGTGGCCCAAAAACCACCTTAAACAGTCGATATAAGCAGCGCTGCCTTGTTGTTTACATTAGTTGTCAAGAAAACCAGGACCCCAGTAAACTGTATATCATTACATGCTTGTCTCAGAGATTGTGAAAAGCTTTTCTGATAGAGCTGTGTATAAATAAATAGGGCACACTACTAATACACAGGTTACACTGCATGAGAGAACTATTGCATTTACCATTGCAATTAATCTGTTTCTGACCGAATCCTTTCATCGCTTTGCATATTTGTGTAGCTAACACAGAGGATCATGGGATTTTTCTCTAAAGATTTTAAAAGGCTTTATTGAAAATCCACTTGTTTGCTATATGGGTTTAGATTAAAACACACTGTCAATGTACAGCTAGCAGACAGTGGGCAACAGGCTGTTAGTTTAAACATATTGCAATAGGGGATTTATCTGTGGTTTACTAAAACCATCAGTTTTCATTGGTGCATTAGTGATTGAGTTTACATGCAGATGTCAGTATGTGATGCTTTAAGATTTAGCATTGTGGCATGTCATGCCCACATCGGCTGTACAGAGCAGCTAAAACAGAGAAACTACATGCTTTTCAATCTCCAGTTTCATTATTTTGCTATTACATTGAAAAAAAGATGCTATTTTACATCTTCCCTCGACAAACACATTTGGACAAGGAACAAACCGACATTTTTAGTACAGACTTGATATGAGTTTTTCAGTGCAGACCTTTAATAACAGTTCATAAAAAATGTAAACACAAATGTACTCAGATGAACCTGTCACATGAAGAAACAACCTTTTTTAACATTTCAACCTAAATTCTTCAACTCCTGGTTTTCTAATCTTAATATTTTCATTTCAATTGTGTTTAGTACCGCACTTGTATTTATACTGTATTTGCAATTTTTCAATACTGGACTTATGATCACTGATTATTAAGTCAAATTTGTTAAATGTTTATGTAAATGTAAATGTTTATGCTTTCATTTCATGCATAAGATATATTCCCTTTTCTCTCAATAAACTTTATAGGGAATTCTCAAAAAAGGCAGATATATTGAGGCTTTACAAAGAGAATGTGTGTATGTGTGTGTGTGTATATCAGGCAGGTGGTTTAAACAGTGATTAGACAGTAGGATGGTAGTACGAAGGGGAGTGTGGAGGATTAAGAATTCTGAGGTGCTGAGACATCTCTACTTCTCAGAGTTCTCAATTTAGTCAAGGATCAGACTCACTTTAGATAGAGGAGGATTAATGATCAGTCTAGCATGACATTTTCATGAGGGTAACCTTTCCACTCCCCAACTTCTCCACTCATCAGACACCGAGGGTCTGATCTTTCAACTGCCTAGAAAGATCCCTGCTAAAGCTAATTGTAGGTGTAAGCTGATGTGACACGATGGTGGTGGTTGTATAGGTCAATCCATCACATATCTGGTGTAACTAGGTTATGAGATTTTGGTTTTAAGACATGCATAACCATATGTGAACAGTTTCTGTGCTGGTTATTTTGAGTCCATTAACAGCAAAGCACAAACACACAAAGCATGTTTAGTATGTTTAATGTGATTTTTAATTGCCATGTAAAGATGAATGGTTTAAAAGCAAAATTGGAAACATACATGAGCATTAAATCAAATGCTGTTTCAAACACATCTTGCAATCATTGTTCTATTTTTCTGTTGGAAAAAAATCATGAATTTACTGTCTGATGTTTCTTATGAATGTTAGTCACAAATGTATATTGGAAAAAATACTTGTTGTCAAACTGTGCAGCGTTAACTAGCACAGATTCCTATGAAATACTAAAACATAATAACAGTTTAAAAGCAGGATAGTCAATATGACTAAAGGTGTGTGAAAGTTTATCACAATGCATCGGGAAAATCCTTTTCCTTAATTTTGGTTCCAAGTAGTAACGAAAACTATGGTTACTATGGTAATTTTTGCCACAGGACTACAAACTCCGCCCAACCAGGAAGTTAAATTCGACATCAGCAGCAGGTCCATGCGGATAAAGTCTTCAACCAATTCATCTAGATGTAAATGCAGCCAATGGGATATTGCGCCTCTCTACAGATTAGAAGAAAGTAACCACGCGATCTCTGTAACGATTCGTTTAGTGTTAACGCAACATTTGCATTGCTATTAGCATAAACAAATGCTGCCAGCAGGATAGCGGCAAACTTCATATATTATGCTGTTTTCAACACCTTACCGCGGTCATATGTTGATATGCAATGAGCTGCGGTGGCAAGTTAGATGCGCGAAATAAACTGTCTCTCGATTTACGCTAAATAAATATGCAACGTACAAACAACAAGCGCAGATAAGAAGCAGTAACTTCATGCATTGGAAGTCGTGTGAAATGTCGTCGAACAGGTTTACATGGACGCTGACAGGAGCGACAGCTGCCTGTGTTTTAGCGGTGTATGTTCCTTGTGCACCGCGCACTGTACCCGGCGGAGACTCAGGTACGGTCACGTGTGTGTGTGTTTACGTCACACGCAGCCTGTCACACAGGAGCGTGCTGTACTTTCACATACATCATTTTGCATGATAATGGAAAGCAAAAATACTTAACAAAACAATCCTGTTAGATTCTTAATTATATTAAAAGTTTTTGTGTCAAAACACAGTACAAATAAGTGGCCAAATATCTCTGTGTTGACACATTTATTGTCCGTTTTCAAATTCTGTAATTTCTAGTACTTAAACTAGTAACTAGTTCTAAAACTAGTAGTTTTGTCACTGGAACACTTTTTAGTAAAGTTTATGAAACTACAAAAAGATAAATATTTTGTACTGCTATTTGCTTAAACATAAAGAAAACTGTTTATCATGTACTCCATTTCAAATGTTTTGGCATTGCTACCTGATATAATTTCATTATAGGCATCTGTGTACAAGACTGTAGGGAACAGCTACTGTATTAATTGATGGAGACTGAAGTCAGAGCATTTATCATAAGAGAGAGATGCGTGATGCATTGTGAAATATGGTGAATGTAATACAACTTTTTGATTGCATTACATTACAATTAATAGCTTTTAATATTTCTTTGCCTTGTTTTGATGTGTTTGCAATGTGTTTGCTTGATCGTTGTTTATCCTCACTTCGTTGTTCCCAACATTAAAGTAGTTTCTTATTGTTACTGTTCTATTTAACATGAAACATTTATTTATAGTATTGATTTGCTTTGACACGTTACTTTATTAACTAAGTTTTAACTAAGTTTTTTATTACTAAGTTTTAACTTTTCAGTAATTTGTACTGTAAGACAAGCATGACTATATCTAGACTGCTAATGTAAATACAGAAATATCCATAAACAATTCTTTTAAGTTGTCCCTCTCTAATCAGTCCGGTTCAATAATGTGGAGACAAAACAAAGAGTTTTTCTTCCGGGGGTGTGCAAACAAGCAGCTGTTGTTTAGTTTGCTTAGTGGCTTTTGCACGGGCAAGGTGGCTTTTGAAGGCTTTGGGGGCACAAGAAGCTAGTTTGGTGCTTACAGAGAAAAAAAATCAGCCAGCCCCTTAAGCGTGGCATTTAGGGACATTGCAGGATGCTGGTGTGATAGTGCCAGCAGAATGCTCGGCAGAAATTCTCCAGGTCTCCGTCTCGCAGTCCTAATCCCTTTAGGTGTGCTGCGCCCCGGAGAGGCTGAGCGGGCGCCCCGCGGGACCGCTGTTGTCTAGGAATGTGAGTGTGGAAATGAGGGGATTATGAGTGGGGGGGGCTGCTGTGGGTGCCCGATGGTGTGCTATCAAAAAGACACTTGGCTTCTCCGTTGCTGTCGTGCGCTCAACTGCATCTGGGCCCTTTTTCTCTGTTTAGTGGCCCCTCCCAGGGACTCTGCCCTGCTGTCAGCTCCAGACACAGCAGTGAATGAAACTGTGAGGTATAACACGAAAAAATTTGATTACAGGGAGATTCACACGCTTTGAAATGTGGTAGACCTGGCCTCACCGAGTGTGTATTTATTATTATTCTAAATAGGACAGCAAAAGCAAAGAAAATTCAGTCGCTGAAATGTGAGGGGTCTGCACCTTCAGATAGAGGACTTTCAGCGTGACAACGAATACAGACGACTGCTAGTGATACGCTGGAAGTGCCAGCTAACAATTTCAAAAATGTTTTGATGCACTGAACATTTCGTGTTGCATCAGAGAGCAGTTTATGGGATTTTACAGTGTTCAGGCAAGTATTGCATCAGGCAGCAATGCTTAGATTTATACAACAGGGCTAAAACGTTCAGGATTACTAGATGAATTTATTTTTATCTATTGATCTCTGAACTGAAGTTTAGATGCATATTTTCAGATTTTAGAGAATTTTTTGTCAGGTAAACAGATTTAGCATCACATGGGGCCAACGTTTGCAAAGTCTGAGAATTTGTTACCCTGTTATTATAAAACGGTGGTTTCGTCTTTTTCTGTATATACTGTAATGAGCAGGAATTGCACTGTCATAAAAAAAAATCTGGATTTTTTTATTTGTAGGTTTGGAAAGCATACGGAAATAGTTCGAATTCCTGTAATGAATACGATTGTTCTAGTTTTGCTCTTCTCTGAAGGGTCATGAACCAAGACTTTGTTTAGGTCTTTATTTTTATTCAGAAACTAGCTGGTTTAGCCAGGTGCTATTATAGACAAGTTTTCATGTCTCTGAACAAACGTAAGGAAATATAACCCAGAAAACCTTTTATAATTGTATTAAATTAATAAAAATAAGATGCTCCAATGTTTTCTTAAGGACATTTATGTTTATTTTTGTATAGTAAAAACTGTGGCACTGTGTTGGGTAACCAGTTTGTTAGTAGTATGTTCATATTTATTCGTATGCATTTATTAGTATGCAATATTTGACATAGTTGTAAAATATTGTAAAATATTTGGATAAAGGTGGCTGTTATTCTTTGTAAGTGCACAAACCTCACACACAAGCCAGCAGAATAACATTAGATAGTTCATTGAGGGTGTTACTGAAGACAGATGTGCACTTAAAAATACATAAAATGATTTCTAAAAGATCCTTCTCCAGAAATAATGAGCATTTGGAAAGGTCATGAAGAGGTCACGCCATTTCATTGACAAAATGTGTTTAAATCCTGAGGTATAGTGTAATGTAGTTGTAATGTGTTCCAGTCATGGCAATCATTGGCCTATGAGAGAAAGATTAAAATGGGTGTTGGGGGTCGGGGTAAGTTTAAAAAGATCACAGGTCCTGGTAGAGTTTTAAATGCAGCATTATGTGTGTGGCACACGCTATACAGTGAAGTATAACTGCCTACATGAGCACCTCACAGGATAGAATATAGGGAGCAAAAGATTTGCCCCTGTATGTGCGTGTCTGTCTGCTGGGGGATCAGGGGATGTGTGTGTGATGCAAGAGAATGAGCGTGTCGCTTAGGAAATGTCACACTGGGAAAATTTTGCAGGTTTTGATCCGGGCAAATTAATGCAAAACCCAGTGCAAGTATTTGATTTGGGAAAACTTTCCTGACTTGTCTCTTAATAATAATTATTGGGTTTACATTAATTTCCCTCTCTGTTTTTCTACCACAGGAGAGTTGCTGACTGCTGCTTGTGAGCTGGGGGTAAGCATTAGCCGCATTGTTTAATCAATCCACTCATTAACTCTTATAAGCATTAACGAAGTTTAATTAAGTATGGGGGGAGAAGAAAGATGATTAATTTACTTTTCAGGCCACAGGTTTTTATCCTCTCCTTTCTATACACTTTTTTTTTACTAAGTTAGGACTAGAGAATGCTATAATTTGCAACCCTGTTCTTCAAATCCAATTAGACTCAATGGTTAGACGATGGCTTTTGTAAGCTTGCCTTATGTACGGTATAAGGCTTATTATACTCAACCCTTCTTCTTTTTGTGCATGCGTGTGTGCGCGTGTGTAAGCCGCAAAGAATGAACTAAATCGGGTTAACAGTTATAATAAGTTTTATTATTTAATAAAGTTTATTACGCTGCCACGATCCTTTTAGGGAGGCTGTGGTGGTGTCACTATGCCAGTAATCCCTCCCTCTGTCCGTGTGGCCTGCCTGTCTGGCGGCTCTCCCCAGGGTCGGAGGGCTCTCTCTGGGCTGCAGGCCGTCGGCCCTCCCTTCCTGCTCCCTGGAGCCGTGGATCTGTTCTCCTTTAAACTCCTTGTAGCAGGACTGCCCCCTACTGCCTTCCAGCTGTGTGTTCCACCTTTTTCCACTGTGCCACACGCAAGGCCGGAGTCAATCATGCATTGACGTTCCCTGCCGTCGTTGTCGCATGGCTCCAGTGCAGTTATTTCTACCACACACGTCACAGATACACACACATACACAAGCCCCTTTTATTTCCACCTAGTTGGCACTTCCAAACGTGTCCTTACCGACCTTACCATCTGTTTACCATACTGTCTCTCTCTTTTCTTTTGTCCTGTCTTACCTCTATAGACTCTTCCCTTACCTGCCTTTAACACTTGTATGTCTTTAAAGGTGCAGTAAATGACTTGAAAACTGTGAAACACTGAAATTTAAATCAACAGCTAAACAAGCTGTTTTTAATATAAACAATTTTTAATATGTTTGCTAAATGTGTGTATATTGAAAGAAAGTAATGTGTTTGCATTTAGGCTGTGTAAATAGGAGAACAAAACTGGATAGGACCGGTCACCAAAACACCATAGCACTCATATGAACAACTCAATGAAAGGAGGGGTGTGCTTGTTTGGGTGTTGATTTCAAATTTCAACAACATTTCTCAGGAAATATAAACAGCGTTTTCCACCTTAAAGTGGCTTGTTTTAAAGAAAATTGGATAAGAATTCTTTATGATTATGTAATTGTATAAAACATCATTACTGTATTGTAACGTCATTTACTTAACAAAAAGCTACAGATTTTCTAGCTAATATGACACTAGTGTAGTTAGTCTTTTGTTAACACCGTTTTCTATTTAATCGCTAGTCATTTAAACAAACTGATTGGCATGGACTTCAACCTCATGAAATTGTTTAGAGGGATCAGATGACTGGGACGCTCACTTCCTCTTTGATCTTGAACTCGCACTGGCTTTTACACGCCCTCTTGTCCACCGAGTTTCCAATTCATGCCTCAAACAACTGGCTTCCTCGCTTTTCCTCTGAAGCGCGGCGTTTCTCAGCCTGTGCCTGTGTGTGTTATCAGGCCAGTAGAAGTGAGACAGTCTTTAATAGCTCCAGTCCTTATCGCTCCTGAGGGGACTTAGTGCCTAATTGCTGGGAAGGCAAGGAGACAGCAGATCAAGCTTTGGGGGAGGGAGGGGGGGGCAGTGAGAAGCTGTAACCCGAAAAGTAAGGCCTGTCTTTGAAAGCTGAAGTGTAAGGTGACGGGTGGGGGCTGTGTGGATGTACTAGATTCTGGTGCTGTTATCTTTGCTCCAGAATGTTCAGTGAGTAAGTTTACAACTGTGTCTTCCCCTCAGGTGGCCCATCCTCCAGGATACCCCCTGTTCACCATGCTGTCCTCTGTGATGCTCTTGCTGCTGCCCCTCAGTTCTCCAGCACACAGTGTCAATGTGCTGTGTGCTGTCTTTGGGGCCGGAGCCAGCGGGGCTCTCTGCTTCACTGTCTGCAGGTAGGCTGCCCTCAGACTTTTACAAAGCTGACTAGAGTCTTGAGTCATATATACTAACACTTCAGTGCTTCCTGTTTGGTTTAGTGAGTCTATGCATTATTTTAATAAACTCTTAACTCTTTTTAGATTAACACCAATGTCATGTTCAAAAGTGTGGCTAAATGGTGTGTAAATGGTGTTCCAAGTGTGGCTAAATGGTGGGCTAGTGTTGGAAAATCACCTTACATTTGGAAAAACATAAATAGAAAATTAAACAGGCTTATTAATCTAATTGAAGAGAAATTGTCTGCATCTGTTGTTGTTGACATCAAAGGATGACTGTCTAATGAAGGTCTACAGTAGTTCGG
This sequence comes from Yasuhikotakia modesta, assembly GCA_036877545.1. Classification (NCBI taxonomy): domain Eukaryota; kingdom Metazoa; phylum Chordata; class Actinopteri; order Cypriniformes; family Botiidae; genus Yasuhikotakia; species Yasuhikotakia modesta. Next base: position 65,022 of record JBAJNP010000151.1, on the reverse strand, counting down.
TGCAAATGTGTCACTTTATGAACATTCGCCAAATTAGGCAGAGGCCTGCATGGACAGTCTTCATCCTCAAACACCATGACCAAAACTATACAAGGGAGATAATAACAGCCTAGATATAAATGCGGGTTTTCTTGCAGCAAGGATAAACATAATTTGTGCCAATCACTGTGTGTGTTTTGTACAGTGAGTTGCTGGCTGCTAAGTGCATGAAACCATCAAAATACATGAGACGGTTAGAAACCAGAATTGTTGGTTTTTCTGTTCAGGCTTTGTCATTAATACTTTGGCATATTTTGGTGCACAGTAATATTGAGTAATATAAAAATGTATACAAATATGTATTAATGTATAGTGTTCGATTTTAAAGACATTTTACAGTCACTTTTCTACAAGAATAAATGATACTGGTCCTGTATTTGTTCACCTCTTGGGTCCTGAAGCAAAACCAGCCAAGAACCACCCAAATTGGCATCATAATACATTTTTGACTGCAATCCTTTAGTCATCATTTAATAACAGTGTGGTGCATAAGAGTTCTGATTATCTGCATGTAGCATTTGAGCTGACACTCTTACAATGTCATGAAACAAATGAACCACATTTGTCTTTTAAGACTGTATGCACTTGTGTACGTTGTGTGTTTGTGCGCTTGTTTTCTGCTTGTTTGGTAGCACTAAACTGATGCAGTAGTAATAGTTCAAATGTTTAAATTTAATTCAATCATTCATTTAAATTTCCTTTTTTATATTTTGATTTTAAATTTGCAGCATTGAATAAATAAGAAACCCCATCTGCTCAACTGTGTATCAAGACATTATTTTGCAAGACCATCTAGCCAAAACAACAATTTACACTTTACAGCATTACAGAACCAGCCCTTCAAAACCCACAAACATGTACATCCTCAGATGACATCACTCGCTCATTTTATGCTTAACTTCAAATGTCCTCATATTAACCATTTTTTAAGGTTTGGAGTTCAGTCAGCAGTAGACTGGTCTGACCGGACAGCTGCAAATGATGTGAATAATGCGTGTTCCCTCTCCGCTGAGTTTGCGAGCCAAGCTGACTGGAGATTTGGCTGCAGTTACATGTCCAATGCAACCTCTGCTCTTAAGCCTCAGAGGATTTAGATCCAATTTTGGATTACAGCAACCAAAAAGTCATTTGCTCTGGCCCTCACAACCCGTATTCCTCCCACGCCTGATGGCTGCAAAGATTTCGCTGCGTACGTGTACACGAACGCAGTTGCAAAACCCCTTAGCCCTTAAGTTTCAGTATATAATCTGCGTTTTCAATTGAAAACAGAAGCATAATAGGTTTTGATGGCTATCTGTCCAGGCTTAGGCTGGGGTTTGGCCTCATGCATCTCTGCTGGGCTCAGAGCAGTAGCTGGCAGCCTCCGCGTGCCAGAACTGGGAGGAGGGAGTGTTTTAGGGGTTTCAGAGCTTCCGGCACAGTCTGGGACTCCCCTCTGGGTTGGCATTGGGGTCCTTAGGTGCGTCGCCTGTGCCCAGTGGTAATGCTGAGGTGGCATGCCACTCCCAGTAGGGACACTACCGGACAGGCCTGCCCCCAGGCTGCTACCCTGGCACCCAATACCACTCTGAGTTTGGCCATTTTGTGCCCTATATGTACTCTGCCATCATTTGCATCATTAGAGGAATTTCAGTTTATGTGGGCTGTGCCTGTATTGTTGAATGTCTGTTTTGCTTATTCTACCATATTAAAATCTTTAGTCACTTCTTCATTATGCTTTTTTATGTGTTTTTAAAGACACTTTAGCATGTTTTGATGGCTAATTAAATGTCAGTGTTAGCAATGCTATAAAACTGCTCTGGACAACCTCATTGTGATGTTCTCACTCTTTGATGTTTCCAGTTTTAAATTGGTGGCTGGACTGATGTAATGTTCTGCAGTGTTCTTCGTATCCCAGACGCAGCACTCATTTTTCCTTTCATTTGTCAATTATAGAGAACTTTTCTAAACGTCATGGTTGGAGAGTCACATTACGTGTCTTTGTTTCCTCTGTGCTAAGCCTTTGTCTGTGTAAGCCTGTGAGGATAGCTGGCCTCAATAATAATGATACTCGCTGATTGCATTACAGACTGGGAATATTTTTGAGGCTTAAGCTTGGGGTTCTTTGTATTGGAGAACTCTTTGTGAACCCTTAGAAAAATAAACATGGAAGTACAATTTAACTTTAGCGTCAGTTATTTTGTGCATTAAAATTTATGAGAACTAAGAAAGACTAGTCTTGGTACTATCATAACAGAATACACACTGGTGAGCCATTTGCTTCCCAGTATCTCATTAACTAGTAGTGCTCAGGGTTAGAGTTAGTCATCAAATATCCAAAATAGCCTAACCACCAAGTACGCTCTGGAAATCACAACACACAGTTGTTATTTTACTCTGTTATTATAATACTCAGTTGTGCACCACTCAAATCAAACTATCACAATAATGTGTTTTCTGTACTGTATAGTCTTTTATTATTACGTAATAAGGTTGCCATGCGGTTGCCGAAGGTGGCTTCACACGTCCCCCCCACCCTCAGCCTCGGCTCCACCGCACCTGTGAAGGTTCACACCAGCCAAAAGCAGACAGGTCCGGTTCTGCACGCACCAGCTCATATCACAGCTGACCAGGCTCCAGCGTCCACCTGTCTTGGTGTGTTTGTGCCCATATAAGGCATTTTACCATATGGTCATGACTGCGCTTTCCTCAGTGGACCCACAAGTCGCTCTTAGTCACCTCGCTGCTCTCTGCGGTGAGCTGTGTTTATTATCAAGATTACTGCTTTATGTGGGGATGTGCATTAGCTTGCAATAGTGTTGAGGCACGTAAATACAGGGAAATACAGTGTTGTTATTGCTTCAGTTGAGCTTTGATATCAAATATTGCACCCTGTGCTACGTTGATGTTGTGTGAGAATTGTAGCATCCAGGGTCTATTTTTGTGTATGGAAGAGGAAAAATAAAACTGGTATAATTTCCCACGTCCCCTGGCTGCCCCCTCCTGCATACCTCTGTTGTCAGGTAACTCATCGGCCCAGAAACAACAGCTCCTGGCAGCTTAAGCACATGCTTTATTAGCCAGTCTAATCTGTAAAACGCTTTGGTTTGCAGCCATGCATTTTTCAGTAACTGAAATGTTAACATGATCAGGTATTCCTAGCAGGGCGTTCTCTGAAACTCTGATGTCTTTCTTTGGGTTTTAATGCCAAGAAAGTTTTTAAAAACCTAACATAGTGTACATATACTGCAGGTTATATATTCCAGGTAATGTACCAGGTTAAGTCAGCAAGGAGCAGAAGTTGAGGCGGTCTATTTTGAAGCATATGAAGCATATCTGAGAGAAACATTTGGAGTTTTTGTAGAGTGGGATTAAATTTTGTCCTTCAGGAAGTTATGGAGTCATTGTAATTTGTAGGGGTGAAAACTGCCTGGCCATTAGACAGTCAATGTAGTCTGAGAAATACAGCATGTCATCAAGAGATGTTGTGGGAGGGAGATTGGATGTTTGATTACAAGATTACAAGAGCACATGATTTAAAAAAACAAGGTGGTAGTGGACAAATAATTACTGCAGTAAATCACATTTAAAGTACTGCAAATGTGATGTGCATCATTAAAAATCATTTTTACTTTAAAATTCACATTTGATACCTTTGGAGGTCAAATAGTAAAACATTTTTGAGCAAAATTATAAACCCTGTATTAATAAAATGTTTTTTTTTCATTACTAACGTATAACTATAACATGTTTAATTTGTTGAATTAGCAAAAAAGATGAGGGTAGCGTTAACTATATTTTCTGTTGTAATCCACAGCGTTTCTCAGTGAGTGTTTTTAACACTGGCTATTCTGTTATATCTCAATGCACTGGGCCTTGTATTCAACTCAACATGACCAACGGTGCCATTTAAAGACATGAAGTAATATTTCCTTAACAGATGTTTAATGAAGACATCTTAACCCTCATTACCCCATTCAAAATGGGGGGAATAGGGCCATTTTTCTCTGCTATGCCATTACTTTAATTTCCCCTTGCCTGCAGCTTTAAGATTGTGTCTGTTGCATTAGAAGTCAATATTGCTCTAATATTACATTTCCTAAACTGTCACCACAGGCGGTTTTTAATGGAAGTCATACAAGGCAAAGATCAGCGTTTGCTGGAATACATACATTCCATAAAGCTTCATAAAACTGCAGTTTAATGACTTTATTAAAATAATAACAGAAGAAAATGTACGTTTACTGCATTTAATGATATGCAGTTTTCTCTATTATACATGGCGTGTGCCATTGGAGGATTAAGACTGAATTGGGGGAAATTGTTGTATTGTTTGAGGAGGATTGAAGTGATTAGTTTTAAACACATTCTGCGCTGTGGCAGAAGACGTCTCAGTTCAGCAGAACACTGACCATATGTTTAATACATATATGACATATACAAATAAACCTGTTTCCCAGAATTTATCTGGAATTCAATTTTTAGCATTCAAAAATTCAATGTATCAGTCTGGCTAGTCTAGTAAAAATCACATACTGTGTGTTTCTTAATAATAACTTGCCATTTTTTTATTTTGTATTTTTAGGCTGTGTTTTGGAGCTCCTGTGACATCATAGTAAAGTCATTTATAAAGGGAATAGTTAACCAAAAACTGCAAATTATATCTGCTTTCAAAAGCACCATGAAAGTTTATGAAATAAGTCCTTGATTCAGCAACTATATTTAAAGTCTTCTTGAGCCATATCTTAGTTTTGTGTATAGAAAGACAAGTTGTGCAGTTATCTTCCACTCAGTATCTCTCAAATCTCATTCACACTTTCACATATTTAAAGTCAGTCATACTGTATATTTTATTATTATTATGTATTGCATTGTGCAGGAATACAAGCTGTTAACCAATCATCATTAAGGATTTTAAGTAACTGTTAACTGGTATAATTACCCTCCTAACTGAACCTTAACAGTTTAGATTTGGGCATGAGTGGAAAAATTACCAGGGAAAGTATGCTTTGAATTGAACTACTACTATAAACACATCTGAATATGTGAATGACCTGCTATGTCACATTTTCAATTGTCTCATATGTTCACAAAAGCATAAAAAATCTATTTTTTCCTTCATGTATGCACAATTTTTCTTCACATATGGGTGATTGGTGAATGTACAGATGCATTTGCATAATTTCCTAACCTCTGCAATCTGTGTTTACTTCACCTACAGTATCTGTGGTGAGCTGCAGTACTTCAGAGAATCACACACTCAGCAGCATCCGGCACAACAGACACGATAAGAGCAAATAAGCCTCTAATGCTTCTCTCAAGTGTCTCTCGCTTGCTTATCACTGATGAGAGAGAGAGAGAGAGACCCTGGTGGTCCCGCATGTTCAGGAATGAAGGACACGTCACATACCTTCCTTCAAACGGCCTGACGTTCCCAAAGCAGAATGTGTCAAGCCCCCTTCGGTGTAGTGGAGGGGGGGGCAGCAAGGCGACTGTCAGGCCGCCTATTGAAGCCATGACAGGGGGAGGATGTGATAGTGGATAGCACCCCTGCTTGCCCCCGCGGAGGCCCCCTACCTCCAGCCCGTGATGGGGGTTAATTGGCACGCAGCGGGATGGAATCGAGGGTGCAGGGGGTCCGTACCTTCACAGAGACTCGTCTTCCTCCTACCAGTAGGCTGGAGCGAAGCCGATATCACAGAGAATCCCCTGCCTGCTTTTGACAAGCTGTTAGCCCGACCACGGGCGTGTCCGCACACACGCACGCAATCCCGTCTCGAGAAAATACGAGAAAAAGGGAAGGAAAAGAGAAGTAGTCAGCAAGCGGGAGTTTCACCAGACCCCCGCCTACCCCCCCCCACACATACACACCAAACACACATATCCTTTTTTCCATGCGTACACTTTATTCCGCTCCCCTTCTTTTCTGACTTACTTTGCTTTCCCTGCGAAAGCTCCATTGTTCCCCTTCCCCTAAGTCTCATCAGACTCTTTTTGTGGCCGACTATCACAGCGGCAGGCAGAGGCGCGCTGGAAACGTCTAAATGGTATCATGGCTCGTGATTAAGCGCGCGAGCTTCGGCAGTGCTGCCTCTGCTTATGAGTCAGGTCTGATAAGGCGAGGGCCCTGCTCTCTACTCAATTTCAGATACCGTTAATGGAATCTGTCTTGTGCGATTGTAATGTGAGAGCGCCTAATTTGCCATGGAGCTTGAAGCTGTCAGCGGCGAGGGATTGCGGGGTCAGGAGGGAGCTGGCAGCCGCTTGGCCCGCGGCGTGTATCTGTGCCGCTGAATAGAGCAGCTCTCCGCCTGTCACTTAGCTGATAGGCTGATGAGGACTCTAAGCCACTCGGCACAATGAGGAGAGGGCCATACTGCTTCACTTCCTCCCCCCAACACCCCCCCCCCCTTTAATTGTCAAGCCCACTAAATTTTTCCTAGCCAGTGTGCTGCAGACCGGGCTGAAGGGTTTCTTCTAGCTCTCTCTCACTCTCTCTCTCTCTTTTTCTCCTCCTCTTGTACGTTTTGCCAACTTATTTCCTCTCTACTTCCATTCCTTCATCTGCTCTGTTCATAAATAGATGAGGCTGGCCTCACTCTTTCATCTTTCTCTACCTCACACACACGTTTCTCTTCAGTCACCGTGTCTGTCTTTAATAAGTGGTGGGTCTTCTTAGCAGGCGACAGATTCTTTAAGTCACCTTAATTAGCATTAAGGAATGAGGGCGATAGGGTGGGGGGGGCACTGGTTACATTACAGTGTTCATGTACCTCAACTGGTAGAGCATTAGCATTAGCACAAACGTTATGGGTTTGGTTACCAGGGAACACATGTACAGATAAATTCATAAACCTGAATGCACTGTAATTGCTTTGGATAAAAGTGGCTACCAAATGCATTAATGTAATTAATAAACTATATATATTAAACATTTATTTGAAGAAGGGCATCAGGTTAGACGTGTACTACTGTTGCACAGGGCTGTGTGATGTCACAAACTGTATATAGTATTATATACAGTATAGTGTTTTTGCAAGCAGTTTAAAACTAAACAACATTATAGATATATACCAGTGCTTCTCATTAAGATTTTGGCCATTACATTATATCAGAATTATGTCATTAGAAAGTTAGAAGTCAATAGAAAATTGTTTTCATTCCTTGACTTGCAATTTGCACGAACTAGATCATTAATACCTATTTAAATTCAGTATCTAGTAATATCTAGCAGTTCTTTTATTTGCATCACTCAGTGTGTCTCAAGAGACATCCTTATATATTTAAATATGAAAATAATTAAAACTGTTTCTGCATGTTTTTATTTAGAGAATAACTGTGTGGAAAACATACCTTGATTCCTTGATTATTATCCAACAAAAACAAGATTTATGTCGGATTTCTTTAAAAAAAATTACTTTTAACTAATTGAATAATGAATGAATGTAAATATAATAGATGTGTCTATTGTCTTTAGCTGAGTCGCATCACACTGCTTGAGTACGGCATAGACATGATGTAAGAGTGCCCACATAAGTATATACATTACCTCACAGCAGCTTAAACAGACTTCATTGATTTTAATAGGAATAATGCATTGCAAGGATATAGCATCATAATGTAAAGCCTTAATGCATTACAATGCACATTGTTTTAACTTTTGCTCCAACACACTCATTTATATTTTCCCCCTTAATTTCAGACATGCTCAGTTCTTTTAATGAATCTTGCACATCACTGTCTAGAATATGTATATATAGGTCTCATTGAAGTCTCTTCAATGTCTCCTGTCTTCTCAGGGTGTCAGGGCCCGGTCTAGGGGCTGTCCTGGCAGGTGGTGTGTTTGCAGTGTCCAGGCTGGTGTGGCAATGGTCAGTCATGGCTGAAGTCTTCTCTCTTAATAACCTGTTTGTGGGTGTCCTGTTCTCTCTATCTGCATGTTTCCACTGTGCAGAAACTGTTCACCAGAAGAGAAAGGTAATGTGATAATCATATGTGTTATAATCACTCATTGTTATCTTGACAGACCAAAGCAATACAATAATGTTAATTTTGCATTTCCCAGTTTGCTCTGTGGGGGGCGCTGTGCTGTGGTCTAAGCCTGTGTAATCAGCACACACTGGTCTTATATGTTGTCATCATAATTCCCTGGGCCCTCCTGCACCTCTACACTCATAATGCGAGTATTGACAATCAGTCTTTTGTCACAGTGTTTCATCAGTGTTTAGCAGTCAGGTCATTAATATGAAAGATTAAATACCATTCAAAGAACACGTACAAATCAATTCATATTCAGTGTTAGTCACCATGTTAAACATTTAACACAAGTCTAGAGGAAACTTTTTGTGTATATCTTTTATTTGGAGCCTTTAAAAGGAATAGCTTAACAGGGTATTTTGTTACGTTTAGTTTGGTCTTGGTATAAAGTTAAACACTATTGAGAATAGTATTCATACTCTAATGTTTTTATAATGGTAATTATAGCTGGTCTGGGGTTAACTATGTGAGAAAAGGTGACTGTGAATTGTGCTGGTATTTCATCAGTTAGTTGTTGATTTATATGCATTTAAGCATTTGGCAGTGGAAGGGTTTATTAATGACAGTGACGTGGCATCACACAGGGATTGTCCTTCTGTGCTCTGGTGTCTTTGGGGACATGTTTCCTGGCTGGCTTTGTGCCGTACATCTACCTGCCCATTTCATCCTATCAGAACAGAGCTCGCTGGAGCTGGGGAGACCAGACGTCATACAGCGGTCTGCTGACACACCTGCTCAGAGCCGAATACGGCACCTTCAGTCTGGTACACAATACACATACCACAAATACACAGTATGTCAGTTTTAAATTCAGCTGTTGGTTGTGCTTTAATTTACAGTATGTTCATTTACAGTGTTCTTACCCAAACAATTACTAAATTAATTTAGTGTAGGTTAGGTTTAAAGCTGGTATGTTGTAGTTAGTAATAAAGCATTTGATTTTTTTAACACATAATTATATAATGCAGATTATTGTTATAATGCATATTTATAATAGATTATATTTAATTTCTATTTTTGTATTGCTTTTTTACTTCAGGCTAAAACAGAAGCAAACCTGGCGCTCATGAAGATGTTACAGTGAGTAGAAAAAAATTGAAGTTCTTGTCATATTTTAAGCTGTTGGTTCAAATCTGTGATAAATTATGATTACTTAAATGAAAGTAAATTTGTATTTCTAGAAGGAAATATCAGTGTTTGTAAGACAGCAAAGCTTCTGCATAAGTGACGAAAGCCAATCGCAACAAAATGCAAATTTGATGTTTGCTGTTGTTTAGATTGGACTGGTCAACATTCTCACCAGTCAACATCCGTGTAAATCAATGGGAGATTGAGTCCAACTTTAATCTGGAATTTCTAAAAATGAGTGACATTTATAAAGAGCTAAAATAAAACAGCAGACTGGAATTATCTACACAACTAAAGGAATGTTCTTTCCATTTCGCGATATCTTCTTAACATTAAAAGTATGTCATAATTGCCATCACAGATATTTAACCAGACCAAAAAATCTTTTTGTCTCATTATGAATAACAAATCTGTGTTTTCTTGCACTGGCTTTTAAAACGCTCAGTGACATTAGTGTAACATATCACCAGAGACTCCCCACAGTACACCCTCATTATACATTTGGGTGTCCCCGAGAGAGAGAGCTTATTTTATGTCCCGCTAGTACCAATCAACCGTTTCCCATCACCCCCCATGGCTGCCGTGAAGCATGATGGACAGGTGAGAGCGCAAGCGGGAAACACAACAAGCGTGTCACAGCATAAACCTGCCATAAGGAGCTCAAACCCTCTCTCTCTCTTTCTCTCTGCACGCACGCTTTCACACGACGCTTAAATAAGCTGTCAGAGAGAGATGGGTATTAAAGCAAGACAGGACAGTATCTCTTTCAGCAGGGAAATTGGCCATTGACTGGTTGAAAAACAGATGAGAGAAGCTGTCACCAGACTGCATTTAATGTTTAAAAAAGACCTTCTGGCAAACATAGTCATATATACACGTAAATGATTGCATGTCAGTATTTCTGACTACAGAGTCTGTGTCCATCAAAGAGACAAGCGCGTACACACATATGTATGGTTTGGTAAGAGTGAGTGTTTTGTGTCTCAGGGCTCAGTGGAATCATTGTCTGAATGATCTGTCTGCTCCAGTACTGGTGCTGGCAGGACTAAGTCTTCTCCTCAGTCTGAGGAACAGGTAAGACACGCTTAGATACTGTAGAGGAGATGTGAACTTCATTTTAATACTTAGTGTCGTTGAAGTCAATGTGTATGATATATATTCCTGATATAATTAGGAAATATACATGGTAAAATGCTTCTATTTTATCCCAGTGTAATGTGTAGTGTGAGTTAACTGTTGGCAACCTGTCTGAAAAGGGTGGGGTTTTGGAGAGAGGACATATGGTCAGTCCATTCAAAAATTGTCTGAAGTTAACAAACAAATAGTTTATAATAGTTAATCTTTCATTTTCAACAAAGCTTGTATATAACAACAGTTTGGCCATCATATATTGTTTGAAATCTAGAGACATTGTGATTAGTTCCCAACATAAAGAAAAAGAATTTGACCATAGACTGCAGCAATTAGCCATTTATATTGGTCTGGTATGGCTTAATAAAGTCAAATCAAGATGAATTAATGTTATGTATCTGACCTCTAGGGGGCGCTGTGTTTTTGTCTGGTTGATAGTCATCATGGTGAGCGCCTACTCTGTGTTCTTCGCTTGGAGAGCGAACCTGGACATAGAGAAGCCACTGCTGCTGGGGGTGGTGAGTGAGTCGTGTTGGTAACTGTTTAGTTCTGTATGAATCTACTGAATGTGTATGTGTGTGTTAGGTGGAGCGGTTCTGGCTGCAGGCTGATGCAGGACTGTGTGTTCTGGCTGGTCTGGGTCTGAGCTGGGCTCTGTGTTGGCTGAACAGGCACCTGGGATGGGGTGCGGTTTGGAGCACAGGAGCCTGGATTCTCACCGCAGGCCTCATTTTACACATGATAAGCATGAACCACAGGTGAGCCATTAACACACACCTGAAGTAGTAAACAAGATTCCATAATATAGATATCGGTATACAATAACAACTTAGGACAAACTAAAAACCATTCAGAACAACTAAGCAACCTCTTACTGCCCTTCCAACCACCCACATTAACATTGTATTGCAAAGCCCAGCACTTCAGAAACGGTCTAAATCTAGTTACGACTAATTACTTCACCATGAGCCTCTGAATGAGCGGCGCTACATCACAGACCTGCCTGCTGAACCCTCTGAGTTTGCAGCACATTTGAGGTTGATCAGCCGGGCCATGACAGTCCCTCGCTGAATTTCTCATTTCCTCCATGCTTCAGCACACATCAAAGCAAAAGCACTCTCGCTCTCCTCTGCCGCTTTGACTCTATGCTTGATTAGCTGTCCTGGCCACGCTAGTCATGCAGATTAAAGCAGCCGAGTTCTGTGCTTGATTAGGCATCCTAGCAACAGCAGTCATGTAGATTAGAACGGTGAGGTTTGGTACATCGCTGCCACAGACCGCGGCGCTTTGATCAATGGTGAGACTGACGTTCTTGTCAGTGTTCATCACACCTGTCCGAGGCCGATTACAGCTGAGAGATGTTCCACCTCATCGCTCCTCACAGAGAAACAGAGCAACTGACTGCAGAGGAGCCAAAGGAACGATAATGTCATGGATCTTCATTCTCCTGTACAAACTAAACTAAACTGTCCTGCTGATGCAGTCACCAAAGTTGAATTTTTGTGCGCTTGTTTTTTAAAGTTTATTGCCCAGTTAAGAGTTTGACCCCATATAAAACCCATTTTCTATCACTGTTTATAAAACTAAACTTAATGATTTAAAAAATTATCAGTTTCAACAGTTTGGTGAAGCATTTGTAGCATTTGATTAAAACTGTCACCAAAAATTCAGTTGATTTAAGTAAATATTAATTTGTGATTGTTAATATACTTGAGTTAGTATAATTGTTTGTGTTTACCATTGTACTAAACTGTTATATTTATAAAACAATACACAATAGTTCCAAACCTCTTAACATTTTATAGTAGTAAAGATGGGACCAAATAGTGCAGTCAGCACAACATTTAAATCTATGACGTGCTGTATATGTAGAAAAAAACCTTCATGCCAACTAGTTGGATGCATTGTAAAATCTAATTGGCTGATCTTATCTGCTATGCAAATCAAAGGACAGTGAGCAGCATTGAATGTAATGTTATCAGACTGTTTGTTTGGTCTGTGCATCAACAGGGAGTGTGATCAGAGCAGTAATGACGTGGTGGACAGGTTTGCTCGAGAGCTTGTGTTCTCATTACCAGAAGGTTCGCTGGTGCTGACGCGAGGTGATCTCCCTGGCAACACACTGCGCTACCTTCACTACTGCCAGGGTCTCCGGCCAGACCTCAGCCTCGTCGACCAGGAGGTCAGTCATCTGTGGCACCTGTTACCGTTTCTCTAGCCATCATCACGGAAAACCTGGAAAATCCGAACCTGTGATATCCAGGCCTGGGAAAGTCATTGAGATAACTCTTAAAACTAAAATGTAAACTTTTATTAACCAGTCTTGCAGTTTTCCATAATGCAGATTTCAGTTAGCTTCAACATATTGGTTAGAAATTTCTTGTAGCACTTTTGGCAAATGTTTCTAAAGTGACTAACAGTGCATTTAGGAAATACATTTTCATGGCTCATGTGTTTTCCATGACTGAACCCAGAACTTTGGTGTTGCAAGTACCATGCTGTACCTGTTGAGCTATGTAGCCATAAAAATACGAAATGAGTCAAAAAGAGCAGGTCTATCACAAACATGTCTCACTGTGTTGATCTTGTGCTTTAAGAATCTCCTGTAATGTTGCAGATGATGACGTATAGCTGGTACGTGGAGAAACTCCAGAAACATCTTCCCGGAGTGAAGTTTCCTGGTCGCTGGTGGGATCCCGTCAACAGTGCGAAAAAGAAAACCTTCAGTATTGAACAGTTTCTCAAGCACAATGTGCAGTAGGTTTAACACACACACATATGGGTTTATGCTATTACCCAGAATGCACTGGTTTTCTCATTTAATCTGCCCTTAATAAAGGTTACATGAAAAATATATATAAAACATATAGCAAACCATCTCATATCATCTTACACCTTGCACCAGTGGGACAGCAAAAGAAAAATCTATACTGCCTCCCTCCACCAGACGGCAGTATTTCCTTGGTAAAGCCCCCTGTCCTCTTACAGGGGGCAATAAATGAGTGGTGTATTTTCTGTGGCAGGCAGAACTAAGACAACAGAGAATAAACAGCAGAGGGAAAACAAACAAGAACCTGTTAAGCATGTATATGCTTTTAAACCATTATTGAATGAGTCAAAATGTACCCATAGAATTTACCCTTACCCCTAAATTTTTTCCCCCTTAAATATACATTAGTTAAGCATAAGGGTATGAAAGGGCCATGCTTTAATGTGAATCTGTTCATGGCTAATTTATATTTGATGGGCACAATGTACAACATCTCAGGTTTTATTCAATAAATATTTAGGAAACACATTTTTTATTACATGTAGCCGTTATGACAAATAAGCTTTTAGAACTGGTAATATCCTGTTTGCAATAATTTGAGCATAATATTATAATGTTGTTATTTAGCATAATGTAATTAATGACGAGTAATCACCCATCGTATTTTAAAGGCAGAGCACTGATAGAGCTGTACTATTTAAATATGTGTGGAGCTCATCTGTTTTTCACCGGTTGTTTGCAGCAGGCCAGTGTTTGCGTGTATTGGTCTAACCGAGGGCGACCCCAGCTGGGAGAGAAGCTTCTCTCGTTGGCCCTGGGGCATCTGCGAGCAGCTGGTACCCGTCAAGACCCCTTTTGACCCTGAGAAATGGGCCCAGCGCACACTCCACCTCTACAACTGGAGCCAGCCACATGACAGGTAGCACATTACTGATGCTAGCGTATCGGTGCTCCATAGGGAATGACATTTATTCTCTTTCATTTACTTACTATTAGTGAACATACCATGAATATTACATGTAAACACATGTTGCCTGCAGCCTTTATGTTTTGATTATATGGTGAAAAGGTTTTATTGTATATGGGAATTTAAAGACTTACGATGCCGTATGTCACAAACATCATGGTGGCAAAAATCATATTTTTTGGTGAGATATTTTCAGATATCTCACCAAATATATTATATTTTTATAATAAGAGCTGTCATGTTTTTGTTGCCACTCATAACCGTTCCCTTAGGTTATGGGTACTTATAAAAAAGTACCATGATACTACTGTGGTATCTTTAGGAGTACCTTGGAGTACCATGTAAATAACATGGTCCTACATTTGATACGATTAACTGTACCTCAGTACAACCACAGTCCCTTTATGTAAGAAGACTGCATCACTCCCCAACCTTGTTTTTTACACCTCATGTATAGTTCTGTTGAAGTATTTTCGACCCTTACCGATATTAAAGTGCACTTAAACACAGCTCTGACTCCATGCTGTGCAGACAGCCTCCATTTCCAGCTTCAAAGTCGTTATTAGTCCGCTGACCCCACCCTAATGACTTTCTAAACTGCCGCGTGTCAATATCTGTGTATAAAGTGAAATTAGTTCTAGTCTCCAGCACTGAGGCTCTCTGCAGCCGGCTGGCATTCAGCAAGTTAATCGGGGTTGAATGGTGTGACATTACTCTCCTCTCACACACTACAAGCGTGTCCATCCCTGCCTGCCAGCCAAATATTAGCCGGGAAGTCACACGCTAAAATATTCCTTTGAAGGAGAGGCCGCACGTTTATGAGGCGTGGAGCGGAGAGGGAGAAATGCAGAAATATTGCAGTCGTTCGCCACAGAGTGAATTTCCAAAGACAGGCGAGGGTGAAGATCAGCTGTTGTATAGTTTGAAGTTACGCTGAATGCGATGCGCTGCATTACTGGCTGGTTCTAAACTCGTCCATACTGGGAAAAATGCTTTGATGCCATCTGCATGTTGCAATGTGCACAAAAAATGGAATCACACTTTAAAGCTGTGCTTAATTGGTAGTTTAAGTTCACCAACTTGGTTAGTTTGTGAAACTGTCACTTGCTTTGACAGGAAGAGCTTTGAGACTGACATGTAAAACGCTGTTTGCTTTTGCACTGAATGAACAGAGCAAAAATACAGAGCATTAAAAAACGGTGTTTCCTTCAGCCAATCAGATTCGTGAATATATTTAGATACAATCATACTACACAGTATCTGCAATAACTTCTTTAGTCCTGTTTTCACTACCAGAAGTTTTCAGAAGTGAATTTGGTTGTAGAATGCAGTTGTCAATCTAACTCTGTGTGTACAGAACAGTATTCATCAGTCAGATGTGGAATGACAGCTGTGTTAAGAAACAATGTAAATGTGATCTTTGTTTTATTCCATCACGACAGTTTTCATCCTGGCTCCTGGGAGAGAGTTGCCAATGACGAGATGTGGCAGGCCAGGTAACACACTGTCTACTGCTGTCATCAGTGTTAACTTTGTGCTGTGTTTTAATATCTTCATTCCTTCACTGTTTAGGATGAAGACAGCGTTTTTCCTGTTTGATCTGGCTGAGAAGATGGAGAGAGAACCACAAGCTCGTCTGTATGAGCTGTCTTACAATGTGAGGAGGAAGTGACACCACACACTAGCCTTTAAAAGAATCACAGTGCTTAAAAAGCCATGGATATTTTTATTTTCTCCTTTAAAATATTTCCCCAAATAATTCTGCCTGAACTGCTTAACAGACTCCAGAATCCAAAATTAGGTGTGCTGTATCATTTTATTTTATACTTTAACAAACTGAAGATTAAAACTGACTTTGTTAGTCTTTGCTAGTTTATTCAATTCAATTTGATGGTATTCATATATATGTGATATTCACTCATATATTTGTCAGGAAATCATTATATTCGCTTATAGTATACCATGTTATTTGCAGACTAAATAAATGCAGTTCTCGGGTTACATAACTTGCTGTAATCACTAATATAATTGTTGTTAACAATTATGTTACCCATTAGCCCAACGTTGTGCATTCTCATTATTCTGTATTATGCAGATCTTCTAATCTGTGTGCTGTTGTGTTTTTATTAACAGCTGTATTGTCAAATAGTGGACGCTGAGGTAGAATACCCACCCAACTGGGATAAGAACCTGGCTCTGGCCGCAGAACGTTTGTTGCGCTCAGGGGGTGGAAGTTACGGTCCAGATGTCCTCCTGAGTCGTAGCATCCGGCACTTTGCCCGCTACCTTCAGAAAGAACCGATGGACCCTCAACACAAAGCCATCCGCTCGGCCATCTCACACCTCAGGAAAGAGAGGGACAAACTGAGAGACAGTAGAAAGGGCTGAGACAGAGAAAACAGCAGTAAAAACCTCTACAGATGCAGACCAGACACATAAAGCACATAAAGACAAGAGCAGGTAACAGATATAAGGAGAGCACTGGGTGTTTATTGTGCAGAGAATTCTCCTCACAGCTGAATGGACTTAAAGGGAGAATATTAGATGTGGGTCACAGTTAGTCTTTCCTTTATTATGTCAGACTTTATACAGTATATTAAAAAAGCTTGGTTTGAAGTCAGTTAAACCAAAATCAGGCTTAAAGGAATAGTTCACCCAAAAATCGTTTACTGACACGCCAAACCAGTATGTCTTTATTTCTTCTGTGGAACACAAGAGGATATTTTGAGATATTTCTTAGTGGTTTAGTTTTGAATGTATGCCACTGTTGTTTGGTTACCATCAAACTTTAAAAGCAAAAAAACAACAACATTGAATAACATGAGGGTGAATGAACTATCCCTTTAAATATATATCCTCCACTTTTTAAAAGCAAACTCCCCAAGCTAAATATTTCATACAGTGCTGTTATTTTGATGTTTTTGTTGTCACATTGTTGATGTCCTCTTTGTGTAGCTATGTGCTTGTGAAGGTAACAAGCACACACTGAAGTCTATCTGACTTTACAATGTTTGTTTGTTTGTGTGTGTGTGCTTCTGGTATAAATAAAAATTTTCCACTTTCAGTATGTTAATATCCATTCTGTTGATGATCAAAGGCTCTCTCTCTCTTTCTCAGAATAATTATCGTTCAGCCCCACTGCCACGTGCCTCTTTCTCTCACATTAAGATCACAAAGGTCTGAGATTGAGGTTGGGGGGGCTCCCAATTTGGACACAACCATGAGAGATTAAGAGTGACCCATTAATCTGGGACAGATTTTGAAAATACTGTCTCTGCTTTTTGCATTGCCCACCCCCATCCCATCTCAATATAGCTCTGAATTTTAATGGTTCTTATACAACAGATTTTAGCTGCTTTAGCCAACTGCAAATTATATCTGTACTTGGTATACAATTTTTTTTACTTGGTATAACTTGGTTTAAGAGTTTTTTATGTTTTTCCATATTTCTCTTAAACAAGGCAGAATCACTGTCACACATTGTGTCTTGTGTATAATGAACCGTCTATTCACAGTTCAATCACTTATTGAGGGATGAAATTAAATTCCCAAATTTTCCCAAATTTGGATTTATCAGTTCTTTTAAACTACTACAATACATGCTGTTGTTGTACACTATTGCAGTCGATCAGCACTCCAACACAGATGGTTTTCCATTCTTGGGGGATGTTTTCATCCTGACATTGTTAGCTTCAACTTATCCTCTGAGGAATCCAAATGGATACCAGGTATGTATATACACATGTGACATCTCCCTTACTCATGTACATTCACCTCTCTGCTGAGCTGCTGCTTTCCCCATCCCAACCTATCCCTCTTTTTGCCTCTCTCTCATCTGAGGGATTGTGTGGACTGTGGAATTGCCGTGACTGTGGATGCAGGCAGGGAGCCACAGCAACACTGGAATGTGGGGTGCCTGAGCAGATAAGAGCCGAGAGCCCAGCCACTGAGAGAAGGCAAAGCAGGAAGTAATAAGTACATAGGACAGTGTACATGGCACGATCGGACAGGAAGTGCTTTGAAGGAGGAGAATGGACGCTGACAACCACAAACAAAATCGCAGTGCAGGGACTTGGAGACAAAGGAGAGAAGGTGAGAGAGAGGCCCGGTAAATGATAAACCCAGGGTAAAAGCCAAAGAGAGCAGAGCTTGGTACTCACACACACACATATAAAATGGGAAGCCAGCCTTATTCCTCTTTGCATTTCATTTACATCCCTGGCTGTATCGACCAATCGGATTGGGAGCAAAGCCCGAGGCTTAGGAGGGGAATAAAAAGACAAAAATGCCTTCGCAGCTCTCATCCCTTTCTGATAATACCCCCACTGTTTCTCCTTTCTCCTCCGCACCCGGAGAGAAGTAGATACTGTCCGAAATGCCATAGCAGAAGCGACACCTCCACTCCCTGTGCATTGCCGATAGACCTCGCCAGCAGCGGGCCTGAAAAGGGGGCTTTAGCTGCGGGCCCAATCTCCTCCAGTTCCTTTCCTGCTGCTGGAGGGGGGAGTAGAGGAAGGTGGGAGGGTTGGAAACACAATATGTGAAATTGGCTGTGATGTGCATGTCATATTACAGACTGGAAGGAAAACAATATTGTCCAGTGTAGCAGATCACTGAGTGCTCACAATGAAACCAAAGGCGGCTGCTTCACTTCCTGTTCTGCCAATGAAAGAAACTTTATAGATTACCAGACAATAATAGAATGACTACAGTGCTTAGAAATAGATTGATGAATTCATATTTATGAACTAGTTTACTAAATAGACCTCTGTATAGGGATGTTTAGATTTCTGTTGCTTAAGTGGTGCAGAATGGCGCTTGCAACTCCAAGATCACGGGTTTGAATTCTTAAGAACAAATATACTGATAAATGTAACCTTGAACGCACAGCAAGTTCTCACATCTTTTATATGTACGTGTAAAACTGTGTTATGAGAACCCATACAGAGCCTTTTCTCTTAAAATAAACCCACTGTTTAATGTTGGAGAGACTCCCTGAGATTGGCATCCACCAACACAGTACCACTTCACCTCCTCATGTCCTCCTCTATGTCTCCTCATCCTCTCTTTAATAAACCTCTGAACAATGGAAGAAGATATGAGGGGGATTAGGCAAAAGCAGGGATTGGGTCTGTCTCCATTTCCCAGATTGATTCTTGAACCTGTGTTTAATCTCTGGCCCTAGACCCACATAGCTGTGGTTGGCTGGCTAGACTGAACGTCTGGAAGCTGGTTGAGGGGTGAGGAGATGAAGACTATAGGCTGTTGTGCTGTAGTGTTGAGGACACTGGCTTTGTCTATTTGGCTTTGGGAGGCCTGATAGGAATGAGGCCACGATGGAGCTAATGGGGGTAAAAGATGAAACGTTCTCAGGCTTTGAGTAGCTTTTGTGTTGAATCTTTATGGTTCTATGATGGTTTATAGTGTGTATGTTTGTAAAATGTGTTTCTGCCAATTGCTGTCTAGACTGGCCCATGATTCTAGTTTCTACTAACTTGAGGAATAAATAACAATGTGTTACTACAACACTTACAGCACAGCAACATACAGCACACTAAACATACAGCACACACAGTCTTTCATTCAGAATTCATTCAGAATTCAGTGGTTCAAAACTGCTGGTGGTGTCACATTATGACTGTCTGACATTTAATTAAAATATCACTTTACCTATTGAAAGCACAGAATACTTTCATTTTCTTGTCCTTATATAGATCTCTTTAAATAACAGCAGGGTAAATTAAACACATTATGAATTACAGACTCTTTAAAAGGATGTCTTATTGTATAGAAGAAAGGGAGAGATGATATCTCAGCTTTCATGTGTTGAGTTGCTATAAATGAGAATGTATGTGTGTTAGCGTGTGTGTTAGCGTGTGTGTGTGTAAAGGCCCAGAGCAGTGTTTCCAATTAAATGGACCTGTCTCCCTTCTCCCTCTGGTTCTAATTTTGTGCCACATTAAGGAAGTGCGACGCCATTGAGGACACAGAGCCACATTTTCATAATTTGCTGCCTCAGTGTGCTTGCATCCGTTTGCATCTGTGGCTGAGTCTGAATGCCCGAGGAAGAGCCACCATCTGCTGCAATAGAGAAACTTTATTTTCAAACTCACACTGAAATATCAAGTGTAGTTTGATTTAACTGCTCTGTAACGTATTTCAAATGACTTTAACTCAAACGTGCACTTTTCTAGTACTTTCCAAAATATTATATAACCCACCCAAAAGTTCACCCAAAAATAAAAATTCTGTCACTATTTATTCAACTTTGTGTTTTTCCAACCCTGTTTGACTCTTCTTCTGTGAAACAAAAGATATTTAGCAGAATGTTGTTGCTGCTTTATTAACAAAAATATGCAGTGACCACAGACACCCCAAAAAAAAGCTTATCATCTTAATAGTTCTTCATCACACTATATTCCACGTCTTCTGATGTTATTTGTTAATTTTGTGTAAGGAACAGGCCAGAGTTTAATTGAAGATTCACTCAAAAGCAGTGAATGTTTCTGCTAAACATTCTGTTTCACAGACTGAAGTGGTTTTAGAACTTCAGGCTAAAGAAATGTTGACAGAATTTAAATTTTTGCGTGAACTGTTTCTAAACTTGCAGTATATCAAAACCTGGCTGAATTTAAACTGCTCATTTGAACAGAAAACCAACTGCAGCTCATTTATTTCAGTCGTGCTGATGGTAAATCAATGGATTAATGTGGAGGGTTACTGCATACTGTAGTTTCATTGGTTTATGATTTATTTTGCAACAAACATTTAATCAGAGGCAGCTTTCTTGACACTTTTTCATTATTTCTTGTGGAAAATATTTGTGAAGGGCTTAAACGGATGAATCGCGGTTTGAAAAGTTTACATTTCCACCCTGACAGACAGGAGCTAATCGCAGCATTGGGGGAACATTGAGAAAATGTTTCATAATGGGCAGACACTGGCTAATCTAAAAAGCTCCCCATTTACAAATGAAAATCCCAGGATCCAATTGGGCTAATGAAGAGAGTTGAGCGGGATAATACGATGTGCTGTAATGCTGTGTAAGCGGCCTGTAATGTTGTGTTGGTGAAGGAGCCTGTGTGCTATGAGTTGTGTGACTGACTGGTGAGACTTCCAGAGCCTGAAGGTCTGGCCACCGCTTTGAGTGCCCGTCTCGAGAGACTTTGTCCTGGGGAGATCTGTCTTCTTGGCCCTTCTGGTGGAGGAGGGAATTCGGCATGCTGAAGTTGTGCAGAATGAACTCTCCTCTGATCTCTTGCCTCATCCGTTCCTACTGCTCTCCATCTGTTTACCAGTCTCAAATACAGACCAAAACCAGAATATGAACGTTGCATTTATTTTCTCGCTGTTATGGAGACACATTTGTTTTTGTTCCCTGTGAAACGTCCAGTCCGTTCTGTGCTGTAGTAACAGGATCAGATTAGGAAACAATGTTTTTTTATATTTCTCTGATCGATTAATTAATAATAATTCTGATAATTTAAACACTAATTATTGTCTAAGATTGTTTAATGTATTTTTCAGATGTGGCATCTGTCCACTGCAAATTATATATAGAAGTAAAATTCTACAGATTGACTTTTGTCTATCACATTGAATTTGTGTTTCATTTATGTTGAATTAAAGACACAATGAGTATAAAATGAAGTCAATCAGAGTTCAGTATCTGTGGCGATTTTAATGTAAGATCGCACTCTGAAAGGTTAAGTTCTGTCCACTGTAATAAAATAAATACATCAGAGAGTTAAATAACAAAGTATTGCCATATTCATATGCCACAATATTTACACGGCACTCCAAAGTACTTTAAAGAACACCACGGTATTGCCATAGTAGGTTTTGTTACATGGTATTATTATAGTACAGTCTCCTCGGTAAACATGGTAACACAACAATACTTTTTGGTACTTTGTTAGCATGCCCTCTCTCCAATTACCTGTTTCATTTCTCCCCTTGTCGTCGGGTTGTTGTCACCCGTTTTCACGAGCGCTGGGCCCTCCCCCCTCACGCAGTCGCTCTTGCAGATGTGCACAAACAAGAAGAGATTAAAGCAAAACGAATCTAAACAGACAAACGGAATTAGACTGACGGGTGTTGGTGGCCTGGGTTGGAGTGATAAACACAGTGATGCTGAGTATGTGTCTGTGTGTGTGTGTCTGTTTGTGTGTGTTTGTGCGTGTGTGTGCTTTCCAGTGTCTGGAGGATTAACAGTGGTTAGGTGTGTATGCTGGGTTGATTGCTTTTGGGTGCTGCAAAGTGTTTGTATAATGTGTTCTGTTTTTGTAATTGTTTCTTTTTAATTTCTGTGTGACATCAGCCTGAACTGAATGTTTTCCCTGTCACATACATATAAAAATGTATACGTTCAGAGTATACAAGTAAACACACTATACACCCATGTATAATTTCCAAAATTTCTTACAGGCCATATTTGTACAATAAGTTTGACACAATTAATAGTCAATGAAAGACATTAGGCCTCTTTTTGACACTGAATACAATAGAAAACATGTTAGCATGTACAGCAGAGTGGCTTGAGTCTTCAAAGTGCCTCATGTGCCCAGTCAGCACACTTGAGTTGTGTGTGAGGGTGCGCGTGTGTCAGTGGACACTAATAGGTTGTTTTGATCACCTGTCTGTGTCTGATTTAAGAGCTGCGGGCTACAATTCCAAACGTGATGAAATGTGTCTGTGTGTGTCATGTAGGTGTGCGGTCAAACGTCTGGCAGACATATTTTAGATAAGATGTTAGGACGGTCACTTGCTTCCAACATATTTCAGTGCTTACAGTACTAACCCAGACAAAAACCTTGAAATATTTATAGTGTGTCATTTCTACACTACATTAGGATTTGCTATAAAATGAGCCAGTATTTTAGTCAGTTTAGACACATGGGTAACCCTGTCCCCTTAACTCATACCATGACCAGAACTACTGTTGTTCTGATGAAATACATCACTGTTAATTTTATTAACAGTATATGTCTTTATTGTATATGTGTATTCTTTATAGAGCATTAAATGTGTCAATATAAAATATAATGTGTGTGGTTCTTATCCAAACAGATAAGGCTACGGTGTTGCTGAGTAGTTTTAACACATTGCTGTTAAAGTGGTTGCTAGGGTGTTACTAGGCACTTGTGTACTGGCAAAAGAGCCCACCCTGAAGTCTATATAATAATCTGGTCCCCATTGGACCCCATTTGAGTGTGTCTATTCATGTCATATAATTCCTATATCTTTCATGTTAATTGTTTATATAACTGACAGTGTGGGAAGAATTAGACACTGACATTTGACATTAAGCATCAGTGAAAGTTTAGCAAACTCTTCTAATGATGTAAACTAGACCCTTCTCCATTACCAGAATGCAACAGGCCCCTGTCCCACCTAGAACAGCCATTCCCTACACTCCACAAATTCTCCCTCCAAATACCAGGAAGCAGATTACATGAGAAACGTGTACAGACAAATAAACGATTACAGACTGAAGACATTTTTAGCCCAGTGCCCTTTAACTAGGCTGCTGAAACACAATCCAGTCTTATTCCATCTCATCCTCGCAGCACAATTTCCCTCCCTGCTGCACTGCATTTTGGTCTGTTTGGTCGGAAGCAGTTTTTCCTGAGACACATGCCGGAAAGGTTTCTTCCTAATGACACTGTTTCACACCAATGCCCTATCTGCTCAACCGGTATTAGTTAGGCTTTGGGGTTCAAGTGACTACGGGGGTTTAGAGACGGATTTAAAAGAAGAAGAGGAGAGAAGGAAGAAAGAGAGAGAGTCTCTCTCTGTTGTTCTTGAAAAGCTGTATTTATCCAGGATTAGAGACACCAACATGTTAATAATTGTTTCTCACAGAACTGCGAAGAAGAACTTCCCTGTAATCCTCTAATCAGACATTACACCTCTGAGCATGCCCGCGACAGAGGCAGCGCCAACCTCTCCCGCTCACTCACTTTCCCAGCATGCCTCCTGTCGGAAGTGCTGGTGCTGCCCACCACAGTTACTGTGGAACTGCTTAGAGTTTATGCACAGAGAAATGCAGTGATGCTGTGCTGGTGTCATAGATGGACTCATGTTCATGCGTCTAAGCTTACTGGAAGGAATAGCAAGATTTGTTTTTTCCCAGAATTCCCAGAAGCTATATATATTCCCAGATAATCCAACAGGAAAGACACTCAAAAATGTACATATGTCATCTGAACAGTGAATCCACTGTGGTAAGAACAGACTGACTACAATAAACAATAGACTAAGTGGCAGCAAGTTTTTATCTAATGCTGTACAATACATGTATCAATACATTTAATACATTTGTTTTGGGGTCCCCTGAGGGCCCTTATGATAGATCAAGGACTATAATGTTAATGCATTAAGTTGGTATATCTTAATTTTATGAGTGTTGATACCTATTGACATGCTTAATAACCAGTGCATTATTTATGGTCTCAGCGAACAGAAGATTTTCTGATTGGTGCACATAATGTAGTCGCTCAGTCCTACCAGTACATTGTTTTGATTAGTTTATTTTGTTTTTCAATCATTTGTTCTTGCTGGGTGAGATTGATATAAAATATAAAAAACATTCTTGTATATAAAAGCATTTTTTAAAAATTAAGAACACAGTTGTATTTCAACACCAATTTTTCAGATAGGTTTTGCTGTAGGCCATATAATAAAGTGAGAGGTCATGTAAATGTAGTGTAACAGGTCAAAAAGGTCATAAAAACATCATTCCTCGTTGTCTGAGAGTTCCTGAGGCACAGAGAGCCGTCAACCTTTGTGAGTTCATTAGCAGCACATGCAGCGAGAATGACAGGCTGACAGCCCTCTTGTCTCTGTGCAAAGTGGAGGGTCCGAGACCTCCGGCTGCGCTGGAGGTCAAATGTTAGTAGTTGTTATTATGAGGACTAGTCCCTTTAACTATATGTATCAAGCTCAAAATTGTAATTGAATCAGTTTGACCAATCAGAAGACAAAGTGAACTTTGGACAGTATGATCAGACAAACATTTATTTTTGATAATGTAAGTTTCTCAAAATGTCTTTTGAAAGCTTCATTCTGACATGAATAAAGTTGCATTTAGCATGTGTCTCCTTAACTGTAAATGTTAAAACAATGGCACACTTGTTTAGAGCAGCAGGTGTATGCCATTGTTGTTGTGTTTTTTAGCATCTGCCTTGAGTTTGTTTTTTGCTTCCTTTTCATAACAATGGCATCTCAACCCACAGCCTCATTGTTTGCCTCGTTTCACACGCTGTATTTCTTTGTTTTTTTTTTTTTATGTTTTTCGCGTTACTATTTTTCGTTGCCATTGTTAGCGATGAATGTTGATTGTTTGTCGTCGTGTCTCTCCTCCCCCAGCTGGTTTGGAGAGCGAGTAGCGAGGACACAGAGGGATTAACCTGGCAGAATTTAATTAGTGGGGCTGTTGTCTCTGCCCTTAACCATCCAATCTCCTCCAGCAACAGCTTGGCCTGTGGTGGACAGACCCTGTGTTTGGGTGGTGGTGGGGTTGCGCGTGTGTCATTCGTTCTGTTACTGTTTAAATTGGATGTCGGATGCATGTGTTGATTATATGTATGATTAATTTTTTGGTTGATTTGATAACCAGTTTATTGGACAGACAGATGCATTGAGTGCCTTTTATTTTGTGGCGGTTTCTCCAGCTGTATTGCTTGAGGAGCAACATGCAGTCTTTAATATTATGCTTTTTGCTCTTGTCCTCTGACCCTCCCGCCCCCTCGGCGGGTCGTATCGAACGTGTGGTCTAGCGCGTGGGCTTAGGGGCAATCGCTGGCGGATCTGAGGCTGACACTGTTTCATTGTAATCTTGATGCTAAGCTTTCCATTAACCCATCTGGGGTCTAGCGCTGCTCCTAACCTCTCCAAACACACGCACACACACTTTTGATGCTGGTCATGTGCAGGAAGTGTGCCTGTACACACAAACACCTGCTGAGCATTAGGGAACAATTAATGCCCATGCATTTCATAAACAAAACGCCCAACAAATAATCTGGACCAGTACATAAAGGGATGGAGTAACTTTAAGCATCTGACAGATTATTAATAATTTCATAAAAAACATCAAATTGGGTCTCACTGGAAACTGTGTAATATGAGAAATGTATTTTTATATTTTGCTTAAATAAAACGTAAAAACATTTCTGTTTGTTGTTTAACACAGTAGTTGTTGTTTAAAACATGTCCTTTCAGCATTTATTATGTAACCGGAACGTGTAATGTTCATAAACGGAGTCCAATTATAATTTTTTTTAATTACAATTTTTTTGAGATTGAGATTCAGACACTAAGCTTCTTTACAGCCCTCCAACTGTCTCACAAACACCCCCTCTCTTTAAACCACTAATTAGTGGCTCATTAGAGAAACTGTAGAGTTCTTATGTTTCACTGTTCTGACAGAAGGCGAGTTGCAGCTCAACAGTTTCCTCAAACTGACACCACCTACTCAGTCAAATATAAAGTCCTGTAAACACATTTACATTTTACAAACCTGGACAGTTCATGGCTGTTTTACTGTTTCTCTAACTTAATTGCTTATTTAACCACCTGGTAATTTATTTGGTGTAATTTATCTCTGTCTGTATAATATAAAAATACATATACACAAGTTACAATTCCCTTATTAATATTATTGATTGAAATATACAGTGTATTATAGATTGAAAACATACAGTATGGACACATGTTGATAAGAGAAGCTTTTTTTGGTTGTGTTTTTCTAAAAGAGCCAATAATACATTTTTTTAATAAATATATTTTAATGTATGTCTATTAAGCCAAGTGTTAAGTCCCACCAAAAGCAAATGTGTGATTTTTTTTTTTTTTGATTTTTTTTTCCCACAACAGGCCTGTTGTCACTGCACTATATTATGCATGTTTTTTCTATTAACATAAAAATGACCACTAGAAAACAAAAAGTAAATAGATTCGTTGTTTGTAAGAAACTAGGCCAAACGACTCCTGGCAAACAGAAGGGCCATCATGGGTCACAGTCCTGACGCAACAGCGTCAAATCTCTGACAAAGGAAACAAAAAACAAAACAACTCTCACGCATAAAGACGTGACGTGTCTAGACGTGCTATAATTATGTTCTCAAGAGTTAATTCTGTTAGTATCAGACATCATTGGTGTCGTAGATTTTTGTGATGTTTTTAAATTATATAGATATAATTTATAGATATTATATAGATATATTTAAATTAATTTAATCTAGAAACCTGCCTTTTGTATTTTAAAGTAATAATAAAAAGAATGAGGAGCAATATTTTATATTCAAAATCTCTATTGTATGTGTAAATTCTCTAAGAATATAAAATAACTGTTGTCAGGATCTTGATGAATATTAACATCAGTGTTTCTTTTTGATATTTGCATCATACAGAACTTTGACCTACAACGTGAGCTTTCATTTAAACATCTAGTGAGAGGCACCGACCTCCACCAGGGGACCAGCGTGACCCCCGATCCTCGACTGCACGACTGCACGTCCCTAGGGAGTGAGAAGTCAATAAAAACGTTAGTATGATCACAGCCGTGTAGTCAAGTACACAATCAGCTCCATAGATGCTGTATGTATACTGGATCATTTTTTACATGCTTTTCACAAAGACAGTAGATCCTTTTTATCAGGAAAATATGCCTGATAATGTTTCAAGCCAGCAACAGATGATAAATGTGAAGTGTCCATCTGATCTTGATTTAAGCTCTAAGTGTATTCACATTATCACTAATATCCAATCCTGATTCTGTATATATTCAATTAGCTTTGAACTAGGGATTTTCACTGTTTTCACCTTTATTTTCACCAAAGTACAGGCTGTACACACAGAAGCTTTACTAAAACAACAGACACATGCTCTCAGACTCGTACAGTATCCTACAAATTAACAAGTACAAACAGCTGCCCCAAATACACACAGCTCACCCAGGGGCCCAGCCAGGGAGTTTAAGCCCCAAGCTTCGTAATGCCTGCTCCCCCCAAACCCCCCCTTAAGATCCACATGCTGCCCTTGGCTGTGTGACACAGCCTAAATGGGACCAAAAGTGTGGCCGCTATGGCAAAATTTTGTTTTGTGGAACATGTTCATAGTTAATGTGAAAAACTAGCTGTGTTTCATTACTCTGTTATATTGCTAAAGGGGGACTGAATTTTTACAACTCCCACAATTACCTTGAGACCAGGTATATAAAAGTAATTTGGCAAAATGGCAAATAAACTGTTTTAAAAAGTGCAACGCAGTTTATTTCATGTGGCTTAATGGTTTGGTGTGATGGCCACTGTAATTTCAAGCTTGAACCCAGAAGGTCCAAACCTGTGATGAGATATGCTGTGTGTTTTTCACTTGTTGCTCACAGACACCACCAAGGGAACATATTATGTGGTGAGGACTGTGCTGTTTCCTTCAGATTGAACTAGAACCCATGGGCACCTTATTGCCATGGGAACCACTGAAGGTGATCAAAAGGAGGTTAGCTATGATTGGCTCATTTGAAAAGCATGGCAGTTTACCTGACCAATGGCTGGTTTCACTGAGTAAGCCAACAAGAGACAAAGCACATTAGTGCATAACCGCAGTGATCTCACTGAAAATGTTGAAAGAGATAGTTTAGAGAGCTGTAACTTTTATTGTTTCTTTATACTTGCCATTTTAGAACTATTTTCTCTACTCCTCTAATTCTAAACCTGCTTTTCTGTACAACTACATAATATTGATGAATTTGAATGGCTGCTTCACTAATAAAGGCACCGGGCCTGTATTAAGAGGCAGGGTAGTACCTGAAGCACATCTGAGTGGCAGTGAGGTCAATGGTGCAGTCGCTCACACAGAGCAGTTACTGAGCTCTCACACACACAATCAAGTGCTCTGATTTCTCCAGCCTTTGATTAGGATAATGAAGTATTCCCAAGAGCAAACCACTCCTTTATCCCCAAACAATTAGGACTCTTTGGAGAACTAATTACCCTGCTTAAGAAAAGTACCTAAGACATGAGGGAGAAAAACATAAAAACTCTGTAAATATATATTTAATGTTTGTTCATCTTAATACGCCCTTCTCAGACCTTAAACTTATCTGAAGGCTTTTGGACATGAATGTGCCTGAAGTAAATCACAAAAATGGCATTTGCAAACAAATGATGATAAACCTTTTTTTAAAAAAAAATATGCAATTATAAGTTTTAGTAGAAATGAATATGGCGTTTGATTCCCCTCACATTCATGCAGGCGTCCTCTCAGAGAATTTTAACAGTATATCCATTTATTCTGTCTACTTAAAATCAAACACTCTATCTATTGTACAATGTTTTGCCTTTATAGTTTTCTTGTGCTATTTCTCATTAAATTAATTGTAATTTGTTTTGATATTTTGTTATCAAAAGCCAAATATCATCTGATTATGACTTTGATACATTGACAGTAAGTTTCTAAATAGTTTACAGTGAATCTGTGTTTTTAGCACCCAATGGGGTGTGTGAATAATGCTTACACAAAAACAACAACTTTGACAGGTCCCAAGCTCATGTATCATTAGCAAGAATAGTGTTCTTAGCAGGCAATCATTCATTGGTTATTGATGAACTGATACATGTAAAATAAGATTTTATGATACAATATAGACTCTTTCAATTAACCTGCAGGGACTGACAGACTAACAAAACCTTGTTACTTTCTCCTATCTTTTGTTCAGTCATATACAGGCTTAGCATGAACAACAGTCCATTCAGCAGCGTCTCAGGGCAATAATCTCACGGTTTTGGCTAATTAATTTGTGGTCTCCATTACTCTCTCCACCAAGTGCACCTTGTTTGTGAGAGATTAAGAGAGAGTGAGAGATCATTGGAAAGGTGTAAGACCTCCTCTGTGCACCTGCTTAATTGGACTAATGAAGGGTCCTAAAGGGGTTGCAGTGGAGAGAGCAACCAAGTCCAGTTCAACTAACAATAATACGTGTAGAACAGCAAAAATGCATGAAATACACTATATGGACCTGTATGTGTGTCACATGGGGTGGTTTAAAATAAACTGTAAATTGCTGTTGACAGATACACTCTCAAGTTCTCAGAATGCTTGTCTGTATTTGGGATTATCGTTCTGCTTTCACCATGTCCATGTTAAAATCATTGCCATTAGAGTCCAATAATCCGCTGTGAAAGTGTTTCCATTTGTCTCTTTAAGGAGATTTTTCATTAATGGGCTACAGGCCTAGCAGAGAAAACATACTAGATGCTGGGTAGCTGTGCCATCCAATGTAATCCACAACTTTAGTCTCGCAGGGGCCTAAATGGACTCTGAATGTGGACCTTGGGTGTGCATTAGCTAAATAGGTATTAACTTGACCAGTAGACGCAGCTATGACACACAGTTTCAGCACAGCATATGTTGAGACTGCATAATCAGCTTATACATTTTAGTTTTAGTTCTTTCTCCCCCACTATTCCAAATGACCAAATATTGCTCTGTTTAATCTTCCTTGTTCACTTGCACTGTGGTGGTAGTTAATACTGGGATCAAAGACCAAACAGAAGTCTAAAGCTTGGAGTGACAATGGCTGAGGTTCTAGCCACCGAACTCATGTTGTAGTTTTGTTGTAGTTTAAAGATTCTGTGTGTTGTTTCTACCATACAGTTTAATCTAGGGAACAAAATCAATATTTTGAATTACATTCAATTATTAGAAAACAAAAAAGGCACTCAGAATGTGTGTGTGTGTGTGTGTGTTTATGTGTGTGTGTTTATGTGGTCTGTACATTATTACACACAAAGTTGTCAAGCTGTTAGTACTATTATCAGTTTCAGATCTCTGCAAATCCACAGATTTATGTGAGCAGTCAGAGAAATTAAAATCACATGCTTTTTAGTGCTCTTAACCCAATCCCTTTAGACTTCATTTTTAAAACATCTAAATCTGTTATTACTGGCACAAAACCCCTTTAATTTAATCTTTGACAAGATTATCAGATTCATTGATGATGTCACAAACTTAAATAAATAGTGCAAAGCATAGTCAGCTTAGGCGGGATAAGCAGGACAAAATAGATACCCGCTGCTTGATTGATTAGCCTTGATGACCTGATTATTATCATTGTTTTGTAAAGTAAGCAGAGTTAGCAGTAGAACTAGTGCTAATGATTTAACACTTAACCTGCAATATACTTTATCTAACAGGTGAAACCTGCTTTATTTTAATACCCATCAAATGCACTGATGGCTAATTTAGAGACTTTATTTGAATAGATTTTTGTTATATAAGGACAATCCAGGAGAGACCAGGGCTATCTGACAAGAGTTGCACACATTTCTTCTGCGTATGTTATGTGTTAAAACAACTTTTATCTATTTTTTTCGGACAGACTGGTAAATGCTTTCTGACTTACAAAATTCATGCGTCTTTAGTCAGTTGAATAACCGAACACAATAAAATCGCACTGCGTCTTAACTGTTGAACACTTTGCGTTGTTTGGCGTTTAAACCAGCATCTTAAGCGCACTGGTTGCCGTGGCGCTTGGGGTAACCGATTAGGGCACAGACGTGTGGAAAGACGGAAGGACCAGTAAACTTCCACGGCTGTCTCCAGCTATCCCAAGCGCCAGGGCAACCTGTGTTCATAAGAAGGCTCTGGCTCGTCAATGGTTAAAGAGAGCCCATTGTTTAGCCTAACATCGACCAACGCGGGGTGCGGATTAGAACGGCGTCTGCCCGTCCCATATGTTACTTCAGGGCTGCGTTGCCCATAATTAAAAAAGAAAGATGCGCTCTGCAGGAATGGAAGCCCTTGGTTTTGCTCGTGAACGTCAAGGCGTCTGATCTTTCAGTGACTTGTGCACTATTAAAACAACACCAAATTCAAAGTTACAACCCTTCGAGTGTCCTACTGTGTGTGAGAGCACGGCCTCTACCCAAATGAAACAGACTGTAACAGCATTGTTAAAAAGTCAGTATATCATGCAGGAGCAGGATGTATCTAAATCCCTCGCTGTTTGTCTACAAATAAACAGTGGCCGCTACAAACATCATAGAACTGGTTTATAACCACACTTTAGCCAAGCTGTAAAAACTTTGGCTTATAATAAGAAGAATATAATAATCTTTACACTATATATGTAGTACGGTATACGGTATAAATATACGCTATATGTAATATGCAAAATATTTATATGTGGGAGAAATAAGGGATTCGTAAATGGTGTTATCTAAAGCTTTATATTAACATTCAACAAATATGCATGCATGGTAACAACGTTTTTGTGCAGCAATGGCTAATATAATATTTTTTTTATTTATTGTATATAATTGATTATTATACCTGTTATAAAACAATTCTGGTAGTGTCCCGACTTGGGTGACCTCCTGAGTGCTGGGGGTGGATGGCAGTGGCTCATAATTTGTCGTAACTGTAGCTCAAAATTCAATTAAACTGACGTTGCAACTGGCACGTCTGTCTCGCCACAATGGAAGTAACTGTCGTAATTGACCTACTTAGCCCAAGTATTTTCTCACTTCAGGGTTACCGGCACAGTTTGACTGTTAAAGGCGATAAGAATCGACAAGATATGTTTTTTACGACAGTTGGTAAATTTACATAGCAGTAGTAGTAACATATATATACCTTGTGTGTATATACAAAGTTTATATACCTGTTTTTTTAAAAACTGTTTTCCAACATTATCATACTTTTGTATATATTTTTTTTTACCAAAGTCATTTTTATTTTTTACACAACATTTATTCAGATAAAAAAACTGCTTGCGATTTCACTGCTGATTTTGCAAGCTGTTTTTGTTAAATGTTAGCAGTTGCTTTATGATTTCCTCTCATTTTACTCTGCATGTATTATGTTAAATATATTATACACTGAATTATATTTTGCAGTGTAATATATTGCATATAGCTTGTGCTTACTGTTCACAGTCGTATATAATATGTATTTTATAACTGTATCCGTTGTTGGGAGTGTTTAATGAAGTGAAATACCTCGCAAGTGTACTGTGATGTATAAACTACAAAATTATTGTAGCTTATTTTATTATTCACCGACATAAAATGACGTGACTCCATTAGTTTATAAACGTAATATAATTTTAATATCATTAACTAGATCAAGCATAAATAGCACGATAGCACGTTTCACATTATAGGAACATAAAGATTTAGCAAATCCTGTATTCAGTGTGTGTTTGTGCATCCTGAATTTTTCGAACTACGTCAAATTACACATTAGAAGTGAGAGAATAATACACTTGATATTCTGAAGAGCATCAAGTTTATATTGCTTTGTGTAGTTCCAGAGCCAAAACGACTGTTGAATCTTCATCCAAAGTTGGGAATATGAGCACACGAACAAATAACTATTTTGTTTCAAATTAAGAAAAGGTGAAATGGTCATTACATTATATTCTGAATTAAACAATAAATCACTAAAATCCACACAAGTCTTTTTAAACTTTGCTCAGCAAAGACGTCACAGGAGTTAAATATTATTATTACAAAATTATCTGCGCATTACGCGACGCGATAATATATATTTTATTTGTGTATTTTACATAAACGTTATTGACATGCAATTGTGTTTGTCGTCTTGTTTTTTTTCCTTGTTTGTTTTTTTATCGACATTTATTATTCTATTTGGCATTTACAATGTGTGACTTCTGTGTCACGTCTTGTGTCGCATCTTTATAATGTTGTTATTTATTTTTCGCGCTTTTTGACAGCCATTATTTCAAATTCAAACTAAGGGATTTTGTGTAAAAAGATAAAACGCTACTAAAGAAAATATAGCTGACAGATTGTGGACAGTGAAAAAACTTCGGACATAGAAAATAATTTTAGTAAGTTTCATTTCGCTACAACTCTTGCAAATTTACTATTAAAAACAAAGATAATATGTCGTAATATGTAACTGTTTTGATTGCTTTTATGTATTATTTTAATACCAATTTATTTGGTAAGAATGTGAATGGAATGATGATATTTCAGCAACGTAAAGTACGTAAAGTAAATGTTTTAATGTTCTAAATTATGGAAAAGCATGAATAAAAAAGTGTAATGTTGTTACTAACTCTTACAATAAAATCGCTTCAGGGTCCGACGGTGACTGTAAACTTGCTCCTCACCCCTCCCTTGTAGATTTGTTCTGAGTTTCATTCATCCAGGTCTCCGGGCCATAAGCGCTGTCCTTCATCTATGTAAATTAAATCTGGAATTAAAGTATTGGATTTGCAGTTTATAAATTTTCGTTTATGTTTTTATTAGTATAATTATTTTCTGTGTTAAATTAAACAATTCAGTTTGCTCAGAACTCATGTGGTGGAACCACGAAACAATTGTTGTAAAGTTTGTAGAATTGTTATGCCTGGCAAAATATTTTTTCTATTGTGAAATGGCATCCACAGACCAAACTCATGCGGTTCTGCCTTCGGAAAAAATGGGGTCTTTAAAGTAGGCTTTGAGTAACGTTTGAATTGCCCTCTGCCCTAAAGAAACCCCGCTAGTGAAATATTGGGATTAACGGGTCTTTGAGGCGCGGATTAGCGCGACTTTCCCAAGCTACACATTCCTGCTGCCACGTCTCTTTAAAGGAAAGGGCCGGAAACCCGGCGGGTAAAATAAAAAATAATTAAAATTTCCTCACGCCTTGCAGTTGCAGAGATACATTTACGTCAAATCTTCTGTTCTTTAATAGTCAAATTACAAGACACATACAAGCCAGTTTTTTCAAGTTTAAGGTTTAATTTAGGTTTCTCAATAGGCCTACGTTAGCCTAACCTACTATAAGCCACTTGTTGACATTGATTTTATTACAAACTGATCGGAATACAGTGTTCAGGGTGGATATTTCTTGTGAACCAGTCACCCAGGAGAAAGCTACTGACAGTTGATGTATTTCCTCTTTCCATTCGTCCGCGTGAAACGGACACCAATGGTTATTTTACGTAAAAGAGAAAGAAAATAATTCACCTCAGTGACTTTTAATTTATTACCATAAATCTGTTAAATGCGCTAAATGATTTAATATAGATAGCCACAGTTTGACAGCTCGAATAAAAAAATGAACCATCGCACAAGGCGATTTAAATGTAATGGTTAAACTGAATTCATTTTCTCTTGCTTGTCATAAAATGAGCCTTTCCGTCCAATTTTCCTATATAGTTTTTACCCTAATCTATTAAAATACAAGCACACACATACAGCCATAGTACATTTTAATAACTCGTCCAGACTTAATAACTTTAAATATGCTGTCAGATTTGAAATTGTTTATTAATATTTCTCGAGTGGGACCACATTACCACTCCAGCCAAGTTTATCATCCACAAGGGTGGCATATAAGTCGATCAATGGAGATCGATAAAGGGGGACAGCACATCCTCTCCACATGCTCTTGTATCCCTGTATTCTCAGGGTGGTTTGACTCCTGAAATTAATTCAATGGTAATCATGTGACTATTATTATTTACTGTAATGGTTCATTAAAGAAAAAAAGTTAAAAATCTATTAAAATCACAGCCGAGTCTTCGCAGATGCGACGGAGCTCACAAATTGCATACAGTTACAACAGATCACAGTTTCGAAGGCTAGCACAGATAAAAAACACAAATGTACCATTTATATAGGACACACATTGATTGTCTTTTAAAAACTACATATTGATTCCTTATAAACACCTTTTCTTAAATAAAGTAGTGCATCCAGGTCGCCATGGGGGCGTTCAGCACACACACACCCGCGCGCGCGCACACACACACATCCTCTCCATCATCCTCCTGATGGAAGTGTCTCTCGTCTTGCCAACATTGAAATAGGTCGGCGTGCTGTAAGAGGCTTAGAGAAAGCCTGCCCATTCCAAGCACTTAACCAAAAGATTGGCTCCTTTTGCCGTGTAGTTTTTTTTCTCCTCTTTTCTTGTGTAAGGATTTGTTCCGTGGCTTTGACCTAACTTATTACAAATTCACTGTGATTTCCTCTACCTTAAACAACAGGTTGTGGTCAAATGGCCTATGTTTTTACGCACTCACGACCCTTAAAATACTTTGCACGCCGTGAGGGGGTGCATGTAGCTCAAATAGATATTTCATGTCAAGACAAACTTCAAACGCGCTGTCTGGCACAGTGCAACTCTTCCATTTCGGACAGTTCACGCTTTACGGAACACTTCTGTTTTTGGAAGGGTGGCAGGTATATAACGTTTGTTTTATGGTCTTTTAGTGTGTTGATTGGACGTTTTGTTAGTTTCACAACACCTGGAATTTCCAGGAGGAAGTCTGGTCTTTGTAATCCAAGCAATCAGCATTAAAGTTCAGTTTCCAGGAAGACGCTTGGTCCTTATAATCCAAGCAATCTGCGGTGGAGTTGAAACCGAGCCCCGAGGCTCCGTAACCCTGTGTGGGGAGGGATGCAGAAGACTGATTCAGGTGGCTTGTAACAGCGTTGCTGCTCATGGGGCTTAATGTGGATCCTGGCCCGGTCAGCTGATGGTGCATGGGCGTTAAGTAAGAGCCGCAGTCCATGCCCCCGAAGTAGGATGTGGAACCAGCGTAACCCTGGCTGTATCCGGACGCTTGAGTGTAGGTCATTGGGTAGGATCGCTGCATGCAGGAGGAGGAGGTAGACAGTGGGTCTGACAGCGGCGAAATGGAGGCCGGGCTCCAAATGGACACCGGCGCAGTGGTGGTGGAGATGGCCGGGACAGAAGTGCTGGAGGGCGGGGTGAACTGGCCACTCGCGCCGCTCTCAGAACTAGCCTCCCGTGCTGGAGAGCTCTTCTTTTTGGCAGGTCGCACCTTGTTCTGGCCTCCGTTTTGTTGTTGTTGCTGCTGCTGGCGACACTTTGCCCTTCGATTTTTAAACCAAACCTGACGTGGGTAAAATAAAGTTTAATACACTTTTGATTCAGTCTTACAGTTAAAAACTTGATTCAATTTTTGAATTGTCTAAACAAAACCACAGATACCATAAAGGTGCCAATGGCTATAAATATTTATTTACACGTAAATATATTTCAGATATGGATTCTCAAACTAACACACTACTGCTTGACTTGAGTATGTAGGTACCTGCACGCGGGACTCTGGTAGGTTGATTTTCAACGCCACCTCCTCACGCATGAAAATATCCGGGTAGCGCGTTTTAGCGAATAAAGCCTCCAGCACATCTAGTTGAGCTCGAGTAAATGTTGTCCTCTCCCGCCTTTGCTTTCTAGGAGTAGCTGTTTTAAAATGCAAACAAATCCATTATACGGATGTCCATCCATAAAGCGACCATGCATAGATATACTACTAAAAATATATATAAAAAAGTATAGCCTAGATAAAACTGCGTTGTAAAGTTTAAACGATACACTTTTAACATTTATTGAGTAGGTTTTGAGTTTTGGTTTATTTTAAAATAGTACGAATAATATTGCCAATAAAACTATTTTAATGTCTACGCTAAATTTTCTTTGGTATGTCGTTCTAAACGCAAAATTAGGATGTTTTTAAAAACAAAACAAAAAAATCAAAGTAATAAATGCTAAAATAATACACAAACCTAAACGTATGTATTGTTTTGTTATGTTTTCCAATTCAGGAACAACAGCTTTTAAATTATTGAAACTTGGCAAATAAATTCTCTAAAATTCTCTTATATGAAACTGGATTTCTAAACGGCTGTGAACTCCACAGAATGGCTCATATGTGATTTCTGTATAACAAGATAAATAAGATTATAATAAGACAATAGCAACATAACCGTAGAATAATACCTTGGAACTTATAATACACTGTCTATGATTAATGTTATTATGAGGCTAGGAAGTATTTTAATACCAGCAAATCAAAAAAAGCCAGGCTCACTTTTTACAGTTACAAAAAGATGAGACAAAGGGGTATCTACATAATGAATTCATATAAGATCTGTTTGCGCTATACCCTTATTGTATAACAATTACGAATTAAAAATGCGTTTTACCTGGATATCCGACAGAAGGATGCAGGAGGTCCATACCGGAGGTAGTTAAACTTAGCCCGTTGACCGTGTAAGGTGGTTGCTTGAGATACGACATCATGCTAAAGATGGTTGCGGGGGGTAAAGTTGGAGAAATTTTGAAAAGCTGAACACCGGCCCCTTCAGTCACTTTTCGTTAGCCTATTTCTGCTTCTGGCTCGTGGTCTTCCTCAGCAGTAGCGGTGAAACCAAAAACCCTGTTTAAAAAAACACAGATGTAATATGGACGTTCACTTCAGAGACAAGGCAGGTTGCGGGTTCGGCATCTGACATTTGATAGACACTGGCACCTTCTAACTGCGACGACTTACAGCCTGCGAATAAACCACGTCCACACCGCAACGTGCTCTTAAAGCCGCTCCAGACCTCCAGCTGTCCTCATGAGATGAACGAAGCTCATCTTGACAAACGCCCCCTGTCCCTCCCCTTCCTCCCCCGCCAACCCCAAAAGTAACATCTATTAATTGCAACAAGTCTTCACAAAGACAAAACTCCGTCGTTCAAATGTGCACACAGGCCAAAACACAATTTGCATAGGAACCCGCTAATTGTCTCAAGCGTAAGGGCATTGATTTGGGGGCTATTGGTGCAAACAAAGGCCACTGTTTGCCTGATAACTAATGCTGATAACAAAAGCTCGACTGGAAAAAGTAAGAATAACAAAAGTAGCCACTTTTCCTCATTTATTTCGGTCCAAACAACTCTCGTAATTACGTGTTTTAGTGTTTCCCATAAAGAAGTCTATAAATTCTTAACTGATTTTGATAAGCAAAGTCAAATCTTTTGTTCCAGTCTTTTGTTTGTTCAAATATAATTTTCACCAGCTGAAATGTTTATGTTTATAAACTAGTG
Source organism: Yasuhikotakia modesta (assembly GCA_036877545.1). Taxonomy (NCBI): domain Eukaryota; kingdom Metazoa; phylum Chordata; class Actinopteri; order Cypriniformes; family Botiidae; genus Yasuhikotakia; species Yasuhikotakia modesta. The sequence goes on along the minus strand of JBAJNP010000151.1, from coordinate 26,105 downwards.
TCATCCGTTTATTTTTTTTAAAGAATATACGTCTGAAACGAATTGATATAGAACTTAAATCAGTCTTTAAAAAAAAGTCAGGCCACGTCGGATGTTATAAGGTAACTTTCTAATGTAAATGGGATTTTAAGAATTGAAATGAAAAATAAGAATTGAAATAAAACATATTTGTAGATTCAATCTGAACCCCGTGTGCGTCTGAATAAATAATTGCATTATTTTTCATAAACACAAACTTTAGCCTTATTATGTAAAAGAGTTTTTTTTACATATTCAACGGTTTCGCCCCTCAATCTGTCACTTAAAACAGTGTCAGTGTAGCAGTTGCACGACCGCTCAATAGTAATTACCTCATCCAAGCATTAATTATGATAAATGTTGTTGTTGATAATTTAACGAGGTAATCCGTGTGGCACGCGCTCCCTAATTACTGGACGCCGACTCTTCAGCTGAACGCTTGGCCTCATTGATTCTGTGCACGACTAATAAAAAAAGAAGGAAAACGTGTTCGCACCAGCGCACACACAACACACAACACACAACACACAAGTGCATTTCACTGAAACTACTGCATCTAACACGCTGCAGAACAAAACAATATTTGAGAATACTCTGAGTTTGCCAACACACTTATGTTGGGCATATGATGAAAAAAATCACTGGCGCTAAATGCAATATTTCAATTTAAATATTTTTAAAAATCTGTTTGTATTCCTGTTCGTATTTATATTCCCATCAGATATAACAGCGTGCAGAAATCGTAAGCTATACTGTAAATAAAGTTTAATTGAAACACAAGTTAAAATGAACAAATAAACATGAAAATGAATTTGAATAAATGAATGGCACCTTGAAATTGATCTTATTAAATAGCGTACTACCACACATCGAAATGCATTACTTGTTATTTTTACGAAGCATAATTCGGTATAAGTCTCACATTTTAATATCACGTAAAGGTTTGCTTTTATCTAAATAGGCTATTTTAGGTGGCTGAAGTGACTTGAAGTGTCTAGGTAATAAAGCAAAAAAATAGACTACGAAAGATTAATGTGAGTTGTACGGCAATAATAACAACAACGGCAACAGTAATAAAATTGTTCGCAAAAAAGTACATAAATAAAATAACACATACGCTACTCGTGTATGACTACTTACAGCACTGGATTCAACGCGAAGTCCGCTAAAGTTTAATGTCCGAGAGCAAACAAACGTCTAAATCGTTACAAAAACATTCAAAACATCAAGATAAACTCCTTTTCATCAGGATGAAACCGTGAAGCAAATGAGTTATGAGGAAGTCTCTACAGCTAAGCGCGGAGAATGGGTGAAATGGTTTAGCGAGATTAAAGCACGTACGGTTATGATTCGCTGCTCTTCTGGGCTGAAGTTGCTGAAGTCTGATTTGTACAGCAGGCTGGCCAATGAAGAGCTCAGGACTGGAGTCTGTTTCTCTCGCTGGGCCCTTTGCAGGGAAACAAATGTCTGCAGCTACTTTTTGATGCAAACTCCCCAGCCAATGAGAGCGAGGCTCTAGCGGAGCACATTCTCAGCTCTGAGTCAAAGGAATGTCATTTTACGTCGTAACATTAACTCCTGGTCTTATGAATATAGCGGTAGGCAATTTCTAAATTGTTGCAGTATTAAAAACAACGCTTTTGTACATTTTACTAAGAGGTCTGTTTAAAATTGCAATATTTTTAGCTCCGGTGGCCCTTAGAGAAAATGCATTACACACTGTGAAAGTTGCAAAGCGTTAATACTGAGTGTTGTTATTATTATAAGAACAGATTTGATTATCAGTCGTGATAGGAAACCTTTAATATTATTGAGACTGTGCTAAAACAGAGAGGAAAGCAGATGTTGAATACAATCCTCCTGTATTTCTGTTGCGTATAGCTGGAGGGATTTACGTGGACTTAATTCCTTAAAACTGTCCTCTCGTCCACATGACGCTTAAACTGCGAGTGCTCAAGCTGATATACTCAAATGTATCAAGCGATGAGTGCATCGCATTGCCATGGGGCTAGATTAAGGCCTTTTAAAAGACACGTAGAATACACTTGAAACCATTGTGAGGTCGTGCGACGAGGAGGTGAGTTAGGTATCTTTAAAAATTTTAAAACACATTGCCAATATTTACTTTGAGAAATGCCGATTGGGATTTTTCTGTGTGGGAGGAAAGCGACTGTATCATAACAGCTTTAAGTCAATATATTTTAAGATTTTCTGAGGAGCAGAGAACGTGAGATGCGCCCGGGTGACTCGAGAGGCAGGAACGGTGAGCAACATTTGAACAAAGATCATTCTTATTTAATTCATGTTTTCATTGCATTTTGCTGCTGTAGAAAGTACGTTGAAAATTTTAATACATATTTGAATGCTGCAGTGTGAATTATAGAAGACTTCAGTTAAATGTATTTTGTAAATTATTATTATTAAAATTATTATTATTGTCGTTGCTTTTGTTGTTGATGATGTTCATCATCTCAGACTGTTATGGGAAATTAAACATCCCAAACCATACAGATAACCTGACTTGCCTAAGACATGTTCAATGTAAAATGTAGTTTTATACTGTTACAACAAACGTTGGTTCAATTTCTATTTTTATAAGCTAAATTAGTTTTTCTTTCTTATTTACAACCATACTGATAAAGCATATAAACGATAGCTTTGGCAATAATAATAATACAAATAATAATAATATTAACAGGCGATGACCGATAGACATTACTTAGGAAAACTAAAATAAGCTCATTATTTTAAATATGACAAGTATACACGGGAACTAAACAGAGAAGTCCAACCTTTAATGTTTTTGATAACAGTGGGCTACAGGCCCTTAACATGATCATGGGATTAGATCATTAAACTATTGCGTCCCGTTACGCGCGTGATCTTATATTGGGTTACAGATGCAGAAACAAACTTCATTGTGACTGAACTTTTTACGACAAGAGCTTCAGCCGTGCACCTGCTGTTGTGGATGTTGTCGAGGGGATAGCAAACACCATGTACATAATGCTTATTATTTTTATTTTTCCAAGATTCACCTGCCATTGCTGCTTATTTTAACATTGTGTATTGAACATCTTTAGACAGCACCCATTAATTCAAACGCTCTCGGGGGTCTTTTTTCCGGGAAAGTGACGTTTTATCGCCTGCGCCGTGTTTGGAAAACTGCAGGTGGCTCTATGTCAAATATTATCAAAGTCGAAACACAAAATACGCGACAATTGACGTAAGATTTGCGATTTTAATTTAAGATTTTAAAATGATCTAAGACCGAAAGAGACTCTAAAAGATAGCGTTAAACATCTGCAGTACCTTAGAGAGTATACGGAGCCTGTCTTTAATGCGCACTGTGTCATTTATTTAGTAACACACCAGTCACAGCCATGATAAATAAACGGTGTTTCATCAAACACTGAAACACTTGCCTGTGCCTTTATCGCTGGGATCTCGCCCAGCTTTGCCTCTCGCTGTTTAAATTGCTAAATTATTTATCAAACTCTAAACGCCGCGTCCGGAGGGATTTCTCATCTTTAAAGGAATTGTGGTTTGTCAAAGTGAAAAAGAGCAATGCGTGTTAGCGCCTGTGGCCACAACAGCGCGATCCCAGTAAATGACACCCTTTCCCTTTAATCTCCTATTTGGTTGAGTGGTGAGTTGCAATCTGAGACGTTTATTTGTGTTGTAAAGCTAAACATGCATTACAATCTAGTAAATTATTACAAAGTTGCATTTCTAATGCATCTATTAATCTATTTTAAAAATATTATTTTACAATTCCCCCGCTATATAACAACGTCAATAATGATGATAATAATAATAACAACAACAAAACTATAATAAATATTTAATATACTAACATTACCTCAGCATCTCATAGCTTTTTGTTTTCCCCTGCAGGTACAAATGTTTGGCGAGAATTGATGGGCAAAGCAAAGTGGACATTATCTGATCTTATGCGAATGTGCGGAGTAACACAGTAGGAGAGGATCAATTTCTTCACAATTTTATTAAACAGAAGATTAAAAATATGCGTGGCGCCTTTTCGATTATGCCACCATGTTGCACTTTCTGAGGAATGGTTTTGTTGACTATAAAAGGACGTTGTTTATTCATTTAAATGGATTTGTGACTATGTCTTCCAGTGTTACGCATTATGCTGTCAGTGCTCAGATTAAAATAATCGACACTGTTTAAATGGACATAATTTATGGTATTAGACCTGCTATAATATTCTCTCAAATATTTCTCTGATTTGACATAATTGTGACAGTGTTTAAATGCGATAACAGAGTCATTTTTGATGAGAGGAACACTTGAACGTGAAGGTGTATTTGCACAAAGTAATTACTATGAATAAAAGAGCTCGTTTGATCTGTATTGACATTCATAATCTGCTGTGTGCCATGTCTTCTCATAAGTTACGGGAAACTTAAATGGGGTTAAATGTTACGCATCATTGTCCGAGAAAATAAGGATGTCAGATTGAAAGGGTGGAGAAAACACAGAATAATTGCACAGTACATTTCAGGCGATCACTGTAGACATCGACATATACAGAGTCTGTGATAAAGAAAATGCGCACTAGAGTACAGTTGCTACAGAAGCACGTTCTTCAATACGTTTGTATGTATAAGTTGTATTATAACTGTTTAAACGACAACAAAATAATAAATCATTCTTTAATGTGTAGAAACATACTAGTTTGTTATTTATTTTAAAGCCATACGTTTTTCAAAACTTTTTAATTTGTTATCTAAACATACTTCATAGTCCTTAGCCAGACCAGAAAAAGCAAAACCAGGACAGTGTCCAAGCAAGTGTGTGATGCATTAGAATTTTCTGGAAATACTTAATGGTTATTAATCACCACTGTAATTGTTTGTCGGCTGTTTGCACAAGGGCCGAGCGACAAACAAATGGATTCAATTAAAAGGGAATCTTCCCTTCAAGTCATCAATATGAAGCAACGTAAAGCCCTCCACCATACTGACAAGGACAAACAAGTACACACAAGGGGACACTAAACGTTCCTTCAGTCATGCATAAACATGCTTTTCTCTCCGCGCTCTTGTACTGTCACACACACACACACACACACACACACACACACACACACACACACACACACACACACACACACACAAACCTCAAGGTGAACTCAGTGAAGATATCTGTGAAGTTTTAAGAACCGAAGTTTAAAAAACAATACAATTGTTTCTTATTAACCCCGTTTCCAAAACACATTCACTTCTCATAAACGTTAATATACAGCAACAAAGTCTATCGTGGAAACCCAACATGAGGTGTATGGAAAAACCTGCCCTGCAGTGTGGACTTCTCTTTCCTTTCTGAGTTCAAAGGCACAGGAACAGAGAGAGTCGGATTTATTCAGGCATTATGTGGTAAATGCTTGGATGTCTTTCTTATAGTCTGCAAAGCCTTAAGATCACATTTAGGAATTGTTCTATTGTGAGGCTGCCTGTGAAATCCCCATAATAAATTCCCCAAACGGGCACAAGCAATGGCTATTTGTGATTGTGTCCTTTTTGCTGTTTATCTTGCCTTCGAGGTGAAGGTGTGTCTGTTTATGCATCACTGTTACACTTGCACAGTACAACACACACACACACACACACACACACACACACACACACAAATTATATGCTACCCCACACAACATAACCTCTTATCAGTGACTATATGACTAAATCTAACATTTTGGCTTTGTGATAGATCTGTGAAAGTTTTCTAATGTGTGCTGAAAAAGTCTAATGAAGTTTAAAAAGCCCTCAAACAAGATATGAGCTGATGTAACAATTATTATATTTTGTACCTGAGCCAAATTTTGAATATTATGATTTTGTTATTGTGTTGCAAACATCAGTGAGTCTTTAATTATATGATATAATTAACCCCGCACCCAGTCTGAAAGGCATGTGAGTTGAGGACTAGCCCCCATATGGGGTGAGCATTCCTTGCTTGTGCCCCGTCCAAACCCCACTTTGTTTTGAGTGACATTCTGGCACTCTCGTTCATACACCAATACTTACCCTCCAAATTGTACCGTCTTGCTGTGTTATAAACTGCCAGTTCACATGCATCTCTCTGCCTCTCTCTATCTTTAACACTTTGTGTCTCTTTCTCACGGTCTATCACACTTGCTGTATCTTTCTTTCTTTCTTTCTTTCTTTCTTTCTTTCTGTCTTTCTTTCTTTCTGTCTTTCTTTCTTTCTTCCTTCCTTTCTTTCTTTCTTTCTCTACAATAACACAGCAACACCAGAATTGCCAGTTCAACTATTTATGTCTCTTTTGGGATAGTGGATGCTGTCTGTTGGGACTCCTCTCATTATTCTGTCAGTTGGATGTTTCCATTACGTTCCCATCACATTCCTGCCATGATCTTGTCCCAGCTCCAGTCTGTAGTCAGCTACCCTTCCAGCCACAGGCTGGCAGCTGTTTTTGCAATGGTGTATCTCTAAGGGCTTCTCTGTCAACTGGAACCCTCCCCTTCAATTAGGAGAGTAAACACAAGACCCGTCTGTGTGTGTGTGTGCTCACAAGTTCACAAACTGTCCCTAAATCTTAGTAAGCCATCCAGCTATGATAAAACAACCCCCAGACCATGCTTGCTGTGATCTCTCTATCTCTCACTGCCTCATTTTCACACTCTTCGAAGAGTGAGTTCAGCATCTAACATTGTGTTGTGGTAGAAAAAGAGATGGATTTTAGACATGCACACCAATATATTCACAGCCTTATTTTAACCTGTTTTTCCTTCTATTTATAGTATGGACTCTCTAAATTAGATACTTTTTTACAAACAACTTTAAATTTTTAAAGTGCTTCAGTAAACTGTTTTTGGTCATTTTTGCAGCAAATGTGAAGAATAACTGATTACTATGGTTATGGCTGTGTGTTGTGATTGTAAAAACGTCTTACAGTCTTAAGTGAAAACATTTTTTGTAAAGCACTGTTGGGTAAAGATTGCTCACACAATGCCCACCAGTTGATGAAAGTGTTGTCAAATATTTTTAACCATTTTCATTTAAAGATTGCTGAACCATCACATTTAAATAATATTAAAAAGTTGTTAAAAATTGTTATTTTAATTTTATGTAACTACCTGAATATATTATAGTATTGCTAGAAATTGTTTTATCTGCCAGATTGAAAATGTATTTAGTATATTTTCTGTTATACATACTGTAAAATTAATCTGTACAGATTTTAGTAAAAATGGAAGTTGTTTCTATTCAACATGAGCATCACAGGTCAACACTCGCAACTCTCCTGGTTACCATGGTGAATGAAATACAGCTGAAAAGAATGCAGAGTCTGCCAGAGTTGCAGACTGGGGCAGTACAGGCTAAGTGTGTGTGTGTGTGTTTGACTGTGTGTGTGCTGGGGGTGGGAACACTCTCAGAAACCCCAGTGGTTACCGTCTTGCGGCTGGCAATAGGGATGCAGGAATTTCACTAGACCTACTGCCCGGAAAATGCCAGGTGGGAGACGAGGAGTGGACAGAGGGTGTGGAGGAGTCACATTAATTGCTGGCAGGGGAGGCGGGGGATAGGTAGCTCAGGACCTGACAGAAGCTCACCAAATAAAGTGGTCAAATACATTGTAGCCCAATGTATTTTTTAAAAACATTTACAATAAAAGGAAAGAAACTATTCCATCATAAACCATCATAAGCACTTTCTGTTCCATCATCTTAGGTATTATTATAGGGACATCAGAGAGGAAGTCTGAATATATCAGTCCTAAAATTGCTGATAGTACATCCAGCAGTTAAACTAACACAATCTGTAAATCTGTTAACAGAGGAACATCTTTCCATCTTTCCATTTAATCATAAACATCTTCATTGCAATTTGCTTCATATTGTGAATAAACTTCTGGGTCTGTTAATCAAAGGAAACGTTTAATAACGTTCAAGGAATTAATGTTAGGAAATTACTATTAGGTGAAATGAACATAACATCTGACTGAGGGGAGGAGCAGCTCAGTTGCTCTGATATCATTGTGGTCTCTGCTGTGGAGCTTCTGTAGCACAGTTCAATAAAGCAGCAGCATAATGGTCAGCACCACGGTGGAGCCATCGAGTCATGGAGCAACATCATGCTCCGCAGCAGGGGAAGACATCGGGCAGATGGGTCCAGTGTAGCGGTACAACTCCATCCCTCCTCCTCTCTCCTCCATACTTCTCTCTTTCTGCCCCACAGTACGATTGGTCAGAACCCAATGAATCAAAATCAAACAGACCTGTAAGGTTATTGCACAGTGGGAGGTATTAATATGCTGTGTGTGATTCGTCAATGACTGGTGAATCAATTACCAGGTTCAGGGGATGCAGTGATTTTAAATGACTGAGGAAGATTGTTAGCAAGGAGATATGTGAGAGGTAGAGGAGCGGTGGAAAGATTATAAGCAAACAAGTCGGTGATAGAGAGAAAGAGTAAGAGAGAGAGAGCAAGGGCAGAAGTGTGATTGAAAGGGAGAGGGCAGGCATATTCCTTTGAAATGCCCACTCAGGGGTAGGAGCCTGGAGAAGCAGGCTGGAGTGGCCCAGCGCCTGGACAGACAGGCAGTCACCACTCTGGGCCAGAGTCCAGCACCCCTCCGCCATTCCCACCAGCCTCTCCTCCTCGCCCAGGCCAGACTGGCTATGCCGCCCCCCCAAACCCCCTCCACCCATCAGTCAGCCAGCCTCCAGTGGACCAACTGGAGCCTTGCAAGCACACCTTGCCAACAAACCCTCCCTGAAACCCCCACCTCCCACCCCCACCCAACTGTATGGCTCAGGCCCAAGCTGATCTGCCCCATCAGAGCAACCTCTGCAGTGTGAAAGACTGATTACTCCATAAGCTCAGCACATTGTGCCTGTTCTGTTCAATATGGTGTGTGTGGCAGGACCTGTATCAAGTCAGAAACTAAATGATTTCTACCAGCTATCCTAACTAACCCTAACTAGCCCTTACCTTGAGCGTTTGGAAAACTCAATAGAAAATGTGTCTTTGTTTTTTCAAAAGAAATGAACAAGTGACCAGAATTTATTTTCAAGTATTGGCACTTTCAAGCTAAATTACAAATAAAAAAAACAATTTAAGAGTTTTTAATATGTAAATTTAGCATATGTTTTTGTAAATATTAACTATTAATAATGCCATTGTTTGTTTGTCATTTGTGTGTGATTTGTCATGTGCTCCTCCATCGATCCACCTTCTGTGCATTTCTCTATTGTTTTCTGTGAGATATCATCTGATGCCTCATTTTGTCATTATTATCTGCTCTGCATACTGTCAGGGATGACAACCTCAATCTCTCCACCACCCCCAGGTCTGAGACAAGGTTACCATGTCCCCATGGCAACAGCAGCGGGCCCACATGATTCGACACAATGTGAGTGGGATCCTTGCCAAAGACTGGGAATTTGGGTGTGATGCAGGCATTGTGGGTAACAGGTTCAGTCCCAGTGGAAGCACACAGGTCACATGAGGACTGACTCTTGTTTCTGACTCTTGTTTTTAGAAATGTTTCTGCTGTCGAATGCTTTACATGTCACCCATGAATGCTTTAAGTCATCATACAATTGCTACAATTCCCTATATAGTGTGCATACTGTGCACAGTATGTAAATGCAATTGCAATTATTATTGTTAGCTGCAATGCTGTTCTTATTTGATAGAACTAAAATTTAAGAAATTTGTTGCATAACTAAAGAAACTTTCATTGTAAGATAATAATTAGTTTGTGTTCAATTGACCAGTAGTACTGCATCAGATTATTTCACCTACAATTTTTAAAGAAAATTTGTAGTATACTAACTCAGTATAAGTACTCAGTGTATAGTGTATACTCAGTGTATTTGTATAGTACTYAGTATAAGTACTATACAAAATACACTGTGCAGTATTTAACAAGCTGTTGCTTTATAGTTAATTTAACCCTGTTGTTTCATTTAATTACAGTAATAGAGTGACAGGAAACAAAATGGAAATCATTATTTTCATCATTATTTTATATTATAAAACAAGCAATGGTCAGTTGCTGTGAAATATCTCTCACTCTATTGCTCTTTTATTAGCTTTTCTCACTCGCTCTGCAACACTAGCTTGGCTGTGTGTACTGGTGCGATGTACCCAATGTTTATTTTGTTGTTCTCGTTACAGACCATAAACACACTTACAGCCCTGCTCAGAGTTAGATTTGAGTGTGTGTGAGCCATGTGCTATATTTGCTGATAACAGGATTTGCTTGTGTTACAAATCACCAGACGAGAAAGGTTAATTGTCAATATGCGCTCAAAATGGCTACACACTTTAATCATTAGAGTGAGGCCGTTTTTTATTTATCTCTGGTAATTAGATATAGACAAGCTTTACCCCTTTTTAGATCAGCACTTCAATGGTGTGTCAAATTGCATTTCTGTTTCTAGACATCCAAGTTTACAATTAACAGGCTTGGATTCTGTTTTGCTTTTCATAGTTATTGCCTAACTAGATCATAATAATGTAAATTGTATTGTATGAGTTGATGCTTTGGGTTAACAGTTCTAAGCTACTTAGAAACAAGACAGCTATTACAAATAAACTTAAAATGACTAAAAGTTGTGCAACGTGTGAGAGGTTCGCCGGTTGCCAAGCATGAGGATTGACGGGGTAAATGAGTGCTAAAGATTGAGAGGTGGGTAGATAGAGAATGAGGGGGTGGCGGGGTGGTCATGTTTTGCACTGGCACGTCGTTAACCTCCTGGGTCTGTGGGGAGAATCGGCTGCTGTGGGAGCTTAGGGCATAGAGCATTTGTTTGTGGGACCCCCGGGGGGAGGCAGACCCCATGCCTGAAAATGGGCTTCCAAAACAGCAGTGGGTTGACGAGAGGGGAGGGACTGGATGAGAAGAGGGTGGAGGAAAGGGGGAGACTTAAACAAAAACACCCCGAGGGCCTGGGGTCCCCCTTGGGCACAGGCCTACAACTATGTCTCCTATACAAAATGATACAGACGAAAGCACAGTGTAGCAAAGTTGTTGGTTTTTTATTTTGAACAAATGATTGTTGTATAAACACTATCATAGTTGTAGCTTAGGTGTTCATGTGACGTGAGGATTAATTTGTTAAGACGGTAACAGCACATATCTCACGCAACAACGGCTCAACAATGCCTGCGAAATTAAGGCGTTATTGTTTTTAATGAATGGGGCGCTTTCAGCCAAGTCCACTAACATTGTAAGCAGCACCAAATCCATCTTAAGGTGGCAGCTGCATGTTGAAACATGTGATTCATGAAATCAGATTTTAAAGTCTTCAGGAAAACAAAAAACATCTAATTAAATAATCTGAGAAAAATGATGTATTTTGAAACAGTCACATGGGTGTCAACTTTAGACGCAATAATAAATATTTCAAGTATTGTTGCTTTATTTCCCCTTTAAAAATATAAAATGATATAGAAAAAAAAATCAGACATACATCTGTATAGAATAATGAATGATTCTGAATTATTACCCATTTTGTTTTGCATCACCATAGCAACATGATTTTTTGAAGTTTGTCTACTCTGGTGAAGACGATGCACAGAAGATCTAGTCCAGTAGATAAGAAATGTTCGTAACACAGCAATTCACAAGCTGCCTATTAGCTTGTATATTGACTGCCTATTAGTACTTTTAAAGCACATCAATGTCTTATTCTGCATGATTTTATTCTCTATATTTGCACTTAACACAACAACTACTACCTCACTAAGTAGTAAATTATGAGTTTACTGAGGCAAAATTTGTAGTAAATGATGAAAATGTGTTCCCCATATTAAATGTTTGACTTAAATGTTCATTAAACTAAAGACATGTTCACCAAATTTTAAAGAGATTCCACATTACTGAGTCAACACTGAGTCCAGACAACAATATGGCAGTTATTGCACATTTAATCAGTTTTGACTGAAGAGTTGTTGTTTAAGTATATTGCTACATTGAGTACCTTGGGTTAAAACTATATTGACCCCCGCTGCTCTTTTTAGTAGAAGAGGGTAAGCTAGCACAATAATGATGGCCTAACACTGGCTACAAGACATTGTATCCACCCCATACCATATACTGCTGAGCTGGTAAATACTCTTACAATCAGTGTATTTCCAACCAACCTTTCACCCCCTTCTTTTTCTTTTCCACCCAACAGTGCCTCTCTATTTTCCTACCTCTTTATCCTTTTTAATTAGAAGGCAAATTCTGCTGGGCTGGAGAGTTCTAATCCACCACCTAACAATGCACAAAGTTTGCTTTGAACAACCGACCTGCGGCCCTTAGACGCAAACCCCCGCCTCACAGCTGGCCTCTGCTCACCGCTACCTAACCCTCTCAGCAACTGATCTGGGAACAGTGGAATTGGTGTCCTCAGAATGGTCACATACAAGGATTAGAGCGAAGGCGGCTGAATCCAGGTCGTCTCATAAGGTCAGGATGTGGCATGCAAAATCACACACTTCTTTTAAACAGTAATAGTTCTATTGAAAACAACGTTCTTTTAGGATTTAGATGGAAACGTTCCGAGATTCTTGGCTTAATTATCCTCAGAATTCTTTTGGAAAACAGTGTCATAGGGTCACACACACAAACATATAAAAGCTAATATTTGTGTTTGTTTGTCTTTATAACTGGAATTATGTGTGCGTGCCCGAACCAGGAACAGTGTTTTGATCGTACCAATGTAAAAGACAGAAGTATGAAAGAGAGAGTGCTATAGCAATGACAGTCTGTTCTTCCTGTGCTAATTTACATATATATTAATGTTCTTCATTGTACATAGAGGATCTCATTAGTCTGCGTGATTCTCAGTCAAGATGCAATTGGGGGATATTCATAGAACTCATCATTACATATACGTACACACATACACATATATGTGTCTTTGTGTGCGGTGGCACATTTACATTTGTTGTTTGTGAATGACATTAGCTGATATGAAAGTCTGTTGGTGGAGATAGTTTGGAAATACAAAGATAAGGTTATGCTAAATTATACATTTACACATTCAATTTTAAAACCATGTAAATGTAGCATTCAGTTACATGGCATAACATGTCATCTAAACTCTAAACCAACAACCACAGACAGCAAACATTTTTAAGAAATAATGCATAGATAAATCTACATACAAATGCAAATACTAAACTTAGACAGATTGGCTAATAAAACTAATTGTCATTTCTATAAAAGTTTTTTATTTTTAATTTTTATACCATAACGGAAAGAACATTTTACTTCTCTAATGTTGCTCTTTTCAAAACAACTTTCAAAAGTTGCAGACGTAGAAAATCTGAGCTCAGTTTGTTGAGATCTCTCTATAACTCTAAGATCTTTTTCTTAAAATTCAAAGAAAAGCTTAAAAAAACTTCACAAACAAAATTTCTATATTTCTGTGGGTCTATATAACGTCCATAAAGCGATCTGACCTTTCTCCATGTGTCTGTACTTTACGCCGCCTAATTACACTGGCTGGAGTGATCGCTCTTAGCAGCATAACATAGGAAATTATTTTCATGCTGTTCTCAAAGCAGCGTGCCTCTTAAATGTCCTGATACTGGGGTGGAGTGGTCATCAGATAGTGTCCTAATATGCAATAATGAAAGTGCATTTTTGAAATGTTATTACATTGACCCAGTGCTCTGCTGATAAACCCAATACAAGTGCAATATTTGTATAATAGTTCATGTTCATATTCATTTTTTGGTATTGAAATGAACAGACATTTTTGTTGTATCTAAAGGTTTGTTGTAGAAATCAGCAGTATAAGTTGTACCCAATTTGATTTACTCATCAATTTCACCCAAATTCTGATTAACTAGCCACACTTTCATGGCTCCAAACTTTCTTTAATGTATTTAACAACTGTTTCTAATTTATCTCTATTTTTGTTACTCCTATAAGCAAATGTAGGAGAAACATCTGAAACGTTGATGCTTAAATGAAACACTAAGGTTTCCATCAAATCACCTGAGCTATGAAAAGCAACATCTGAGAAGTACAATTTTCTATATAAAAACACATGGGTGGCAATATAAGTTCAAATATATTGTCTGTGTAAATGAAATTGCATGTTATTAAATGTTATTTTCATCATAATTTGTATAGACTGATCATTGCGTTTTATGCTGTGATGCATATGGCCATATATGCACACTACTACAATAACACTTGATCAGTTGAAACTTATAGGTGAGTTCAGGTAAATAGTTGTGGATTTGAATAAAATTTACTGACAATCTTGGAAATTAAAATATTATTTATTTTCTGTTCACGCTGCATTTCAAAAAACAAATGACTTGCATTTCAGAGGTACACAAATACTTTGATTTATGTTTTGAAAATGCAGCGTCAGGTTGCCAAATAATGCATTTCTAAACATAAAACAACAAAGTTCATTCCTCAACAAATATTATCCAATAAAAAACTGCGATTTCCATGCATGCTTCTTTACATCATAAACCTGCTGTTTACAATGTAACCAAATTAGGCTAGACACATCTCAGCAAAAGCAATGAATAATGCAAAACTGCCTGACTGCTAATATTTGTTTATATTAAGCCTTGCCATTACTTAATTATTACTTTGATCTAATGTTAATGTACTCTGATTGTAAGTCTCTGCCTCAGGGGAGTATGCAGTGTGTATAGGTGATATTTCCCTGTGTATCACACAGATGGGGGGCCACAGGGGAGGTCAGTCTGAGGCCTTTACAGAATTGTGTGAATGATTGCGTACCATGATGGCTCCCCTTGTACAGTTTTGTAGCCTAAATATTTTACAAACTTAATTGGCATTCTCGAGGGAGGGCTGCCAGCTGCCTGCCTGATGGCATGGATGTTTAATTACCAGACAGGCATGGGCGGGCAGACGGAGGAGCTGTCAGGAGAGACAGGCGAGGGTGTTAACAGAGAAGCTATATAAAGCATTGGCTCTCATTTACCTGCTCTAAAGGTAAGATTATTTGCTATAGGTGGATGTGGGTTAAGAAAGCAAGGATTCATCAGTGTGCATCATCTGGTTAAATGTGTTTTACAGAAACTGCCACAAGGGCATGTGAGACACTCTGAAAAGTGTGAAATAAACTGTATGTTTTATTAAATAGAGGACTAGACTTCCAGAAAATATGGTTGGCAATTTATTTTTTTACCAGATATTGTTTGATATATACAATAAGCTCAAAAAGTGTTCAGATGTTTATGAACAGAGTCTAAAGCTAAAGAATGGAAATAATTTAAATCCTAACAAATATGTGAAATGTGCTTCTTTATGCAGTTTGCGTGTGTGTGTGTGTGTGTGTGTGTGTGTGTGTGTGTGTGCGTTTGTGATCATTATCATCATCATGTTTTTCTAAACTTTTTCTTCAGAGATAAAATTTTTCTTCAGAGTCTCTTAAAAACACAGAAAATGATTGATCTGTATTGTTTTGACTAAATGAAGCAGACATATGACATTTTCTACTGTGTGCAGTAAGTGAGGCAATTGTATTTATGCATCAAGTGTTGTCTGCAAAAACTAAAATGTATATGTATGCAGTCTTAACATTTATGCTGTATATAAAACCATTTCCGTAAATAACCTTTCAATCTACAGTTCTTAAAACTTCTTAAATATTTCTTAGATTTTTAGAACCTTTTCAAGAACATTTTGTGCATTGGAAAGAAAGTCTTTTAAAGCATATTTATGTATATACATGCTTGTATTATATATACATTGCATATACATCTTACAATGCAGTATTTACAGACTTAAGGTTGTGTGCGTATAACATGACTTATATATATGTATAGTTGTATATGTGATACACAGAGGAATCTTTTGTGGGCTTCATCTACATGTGTTGACTGTAAGTTTAAATCTAGACCATCTCTGTTAAGGAGACTGAGGTATATACGTATGGGGTGTCCCTACTGGGGGCAGGAGAATCTGAATGGTGGGTTGAAACAGCCAGCGGTGTTTGGTCGGTAGGAGATGTTGACTCTGCACATCTCATTACTGGTCCATGTGTCTGCATAGTCAAGTTGGATAATGGGCTGGCAGTGGCGGTACGCCAACAGGAAATGTAAAAGTTACTGGCTTTCAAGGGTAAACAGGGCTCTTTGCCTTCGGGTGAGGTGGAGGCAGCTGAGCAATTTGTAAACATCAGTCAATGAACAAGGGGTCCATATTAATGATGAGATACTGTTTCAGACACGGGCGGGAGTGACCAGTAGCCTTTGGTCTAATGAAGCTTTTCTTTCAGTGATAGAAGATATATTCTGTGATGTTGGTCTTCTTAGAAGTGTCTCCATCAGTCTGGGAAGCATAACTAGCGATGTAGATATAGATAGTGATATTAATAAATGGCATGTTTGATTTACTAGTTCAGTAAAGATGTAAACAATTATTTAAAAGGATCTTAAAAGAGTTGTATTGAGTTTAGCTGCAAAACATGATACTTGAAGTTAGATTTAATAGATGTTGTTCATTCTTCTAAAGTTCACAAGTAGAGTGACAGTCCAAATGATACATTTATTTATTTAGTGAAATTTTTGTTTTTAAATTGAATGATCATAGTTTTCCAGTGCAGTGATATTCTTGAGTGGTTTAGTTGTTCAAATATATGTGGAGCAACTTTTCTGCCCCGAGTCCAATCAAATCATAAGCTTTACTGCTACAGATATATAAACATGTAAAGATATCCTCATAGCTGCAGTCAAACCTGGATGCATTGTAACAGATCTAACACATTATCAGTGTTTTATTTAGATTTGTAATGCAGAAAAAACAGTGTAAAGAGTTACATTTTGAATGTAAAAAGGTATTCAGCTAAACAGATATTGTACCACTATCCAGGACTCACTGTCAGTGATGATTAGTGCATGTTCCTCAGTTCTTTAATTTAAGTGGCTTGTGTGTGGCAGGACTCTGTCAGGACCCTGTGAGCCACAGACTTCTGTTCTGGAGGCTAATCATGTTTTGGTTGCTAATCTTTCCACCAGCCTGTAATATTGAGCCCAAATGGCCATACATGCCACCACTCATAAATTAAGCTACTTATTAATCTTATTAGTGAACAGTCATCCCTACTGCACCTTTCATGTGACTGGAACCCCCTTTCCCCTCATCCCAAAGAACTAGCCTGTCCTCCGCCTCTCTCCCAGACCAGAGGATCACAGTCAGTCTAATTAGCCAACTCCCTCATTCATTGCCCCTACCCATATCCTCATCTTCAGCTGTCCTGCTCCCATAAGCCTTTGCAACCAGGAACTGCATCTAATACCTCTTTGTTGTATCTCTACCTCTTTCTTTGTCCTTCTCTGCAATGTTGTTGTTTTTCATTAGACTGAACTGTGTATGTATCTGATGTGTCTTTTAATTGTCTTTTTACAGTGATAAGGAGAAAAATGTGGCTGGACTCCATATGTCATAAACCCACAGCCCATGTCATCACCTGCTTTTCTCTGATATCATACACGTCCTTCAGTTTTAACCTATGTGTGAATCACCAAAAATTATTTATTTTGTCTTTTGTTGAGTAAAAGATGGACTTTCCCAGGCAATGTGATTTCCTTGCACTTCATTGCTCACAGAACAGTGTGTGTGCGTGTGTGTGTGTGCTTGTGTGTGTGCGTGTGTGTGTGTAGACAGGTCCATTTGCTCTCTGTAGAGTCATGCTTAGGTTAGATGAAAGTAGATAAAAGACTTCATGTCTTCACTTCAGCAGGTCAAGCTGAGCAGCACTCATCCGTGAAGAGTCTCTTTTCTTTCTCTCTAAATTGCCCTTTTCAGTTACATTCCTGCTCTGGACTCCAATTTGTTTGTGTCATTTGTTGCATCTTGTTGCAGCACACATTTAAAACTGATAGACTGTCAAACATGCTACTCATCAGTCATTTATATCAAAATGAGAGCAGAGAACAGAAATTTCAAATAATGAAATTTGGATTAGAGTTCTGACAGGATAAAGTTTAAATCCCAAAGGGCTGTTGTTTGGAAGACTGTTCCATTGTGTTCTTAATAGCTTTGTTTGTTTGTATTCATCAGCTCATGTGATGAAATCTAAATGAATGATCAATATCATGACCACATAAAGTAATGCTTACAAACTCACTCAAACTTTCTCACAATATTACTGTAATTTTAGTAACATAACCAAACGTTTTTCAACCTATAAACAGGATCGCCTCTTAAAAGGAAAATTAGACAATTAGAAAACAGCACAAACAAGTGTTAAGTATAAGTAATTTCGTTTCCAAAAACCTTTTAGAAAAGCTGTTCTAGTTTACTTCTTTTTTATGTGCCTTAAAATAATTTTGATTCTTGCTTTAAACAAAAGATAAATTCAATTTGCTTTCAACATTATGCCACTAAAGCTAAACAGACTAGCTTGTGCTTACTTTTATACTTTGTGTACCCTTAACCTTGACACTCAGCTACCTGTGTTGAACAAGCCCTTCTCAGTCAAACACAGTTTCCCTCTGAAAACATCTCTACATGCATTTCGCAGAGTAAACAGCACGGAACTCTGAGGCTACAGAAAAGGGCAACATCAGGCTGTTGTTTGTTCCGGAAAACAAAAGGCCCTTTTCCCGCTATCAAACTGCCATTAGATACGGGGAATTGAGCGTGTGGTTCTCTTAGCGCTCCAAACGCTGGGGTGATAACACTCAGCAAAGGCAGGCCAGCCTGCTAATTGCTCACCGAATATTTATAGACCAGACAATTAGCAACTGCCTTTTATATGCAAACAAACAGCAGAAGCAAGCAACGGAGCGAAGGAGGGAACGAACGAGAGGAAGTAATTAAGATGCTGAAACGGGACGCAGACATGCTGTCTGTTGTACAGTGATTTGTGGCAAACAAACACAATAATTAGCCTGTCATTGTGGGATAATGAAATTGCTGGTGTCTTTCGCTCTTTGCCAAGTGCCATCCAGCACAAGGACGTTTACTCAGTCTCAGCCATATGGCGAGGAGAGGGAGAGCGAGGTTTTGTCTCGGAGAGTTCAAAGGTGACCATGTGTGGCGTGGCTCTCAGGAGAGGTGACGGCGTCTGGTTGGATGAGGTGATTTTTTCGTTCCACCGCAGGATCAGGAAATAGTTTTGAGTGGCTGTATGTTGGCCAGGTTGATAACTAACATGCTTCAACTTCTACTTTGTTTGACTGCAATGAAAAAATCAAGCACCTATAAATATAATTAAATATGTGTTGTATGTGTTTGCAGTATAGCACTAATTAGCATTATGTTCATCAATCGTAATTGTTTTGTTGTCTTTGCTAAGGCTAGTTTTGAAAAAAAAAACAGCTGATTTGTTATGAGAATCAATAGGGTACGAAAGCAATAACTTGTTAAGCTGCAATACAGTAGCACAGGTAAGTTATGTAAGGTTTGTAATACAGTTTTTTACCACAGGCAGTGTCACAGCTGTCAGAATGTAAACTGTGATATTCTCACAGGTGTGTTTAGGTTATCTCTCCTCACGTTTACTGAAAAACCTGCAACACGTTGACTGTAGCTAAATATAGGAATTGGTTCCAGAGTGATTGTGTGAATTATGTTCTGTTACCGCAGATTCACCACTTTCCAATGATAATACAAACACTGTCAGTTTCAGACAGTTTTTTAGAAACAGATTTAAGATTAAAGCAAAAAGCCATGAGAGGTTGTGCATCGTAGCGATTTTACCACAGTACCCCTTAACTGTGGTAAAATCACTGTAACTAATATTCTCAGCTTATTGCTTTTATCAAACAAGGCAAGAGCAACACGATAAAAAACTTAAAATGTTCAGCAAATTTGTAACATTTGCTAGATTTCAGATGCAGTCACAGCTGTGCAGGTGCAGGTGCCCCCCCCCAGTCATTCACACAGCTGTATTTAATCTCATCCAAATTTTCTGACATCTTATTTCTGTCTGCTTTGTAGAATTCCTTTTAAAATCACTGCATTGAGCTGAGAGACATGAGGAAGGAAACAGGGGACATGTCACCATTTGATGGAGAGAAAGAAACATTGCCTTATCAGCATGTATGTGTATTTGTGTGTGTGTGTGTTGCCTTATCAGCCCCTATGTGGAGCATGAAGGTGTGTGAGATGAGGGGCCACAGGTTCACCAAACCTCCAGTTCTGCTGGGTATGATCATTCCACGAGAGCTGATTTGATATTTGGCTCTGATAGGCCCCATAAGAGCGCTTTTGTTCTGCACCATTGTTACAGGGCTTAAGCCCAAACCCTCTTCATCTTACTGACTGGCTGGGTTAATAATACTGATAAAGTATCACTTTGATAGAATCATCTCTCTTTGCCTGTTCATTCTTTTGCCTGTCTATCATCTCTCTCTCTTTCTCTGTGTGTGTGAGTCTCAGCCATGAATGCTGTCGTATTTTACCCTTATAACTCCTCTTGCCTCTTTCTCCGTGGCTAATACCTGTCAATCAAGAGGGAGGAAACTAATGAGGGCGTTTGTGTTTATGTGGGCTGTTTAGAAGATGCTTTTCCACAGTCATCTGCATCAAACCCTGGATGTTGAGGTTTCATGTGTGCGTTCACCTGTCTGGGAAACAGATGCTACAGTAGGCAAATAAGGGCTTATAAAGCTCTCTGGAGATGATTGTGTCACCAGGGGCAGCTGTGGGTGTATTTAAATTTACATTTGTCATAAAGGTACGCATCTGAATTCTGAAGTTACATCATCCCTGTCACAACAGAGTGAGGTTGGGCAAACAACACCAACTACAAATAGGTTGTTGCTCAAGCTAGATGAACAAACTTTAATTTATGTTTGGATGATCATCACAAAAGTAACAGGGTTAAAGGTGTTTAACAGCTTATTGTTTAATTTGACACTTTTTATATTTTTTATATAGACAAATATTTAGTGCATATATATTCAATAATAAGTGATAAAAATTGATCTTTTTGTCAAAGTCTATGTAATGAAATGTCAACTGAAATAAAAAACATAAATAAACAGATTGAGAGAATTAACAAATTGATGGCTTCCATACCAGCTTTTATTTTTCTTTTAGTAAAATTTGTAAATTTGCTAATATAGCATAAAAAATGAAAAGTTGGAAACAGGAATGGTGAATGTTACATTTTTATATTATAAGATAAAAGCTAAAGCTTGTATCAGATATTGATTGTTATAAAATCATATTTACACATATGTACATGAGAGACACAGATGGCACCTGTTCTGTAGAATGACCTGTGTGCCTAAAACAAGAACTTAATTTAGAAAGGAAGATTTCAGCCTTTATTCTAGGAAAAACTCTTAAGAAACTGGGAAAATCTTGGCTGTTGTCAGCATAATGATTTAGTTTATTTTAATTTAGCTGTCCAATTTCTTTCTCAACACATTTGTTTCTTTCTATTGTTGCTTCTGTTTTATGTTTGTTATGTGTATTATTCTCTCTCAGAAAAGCATTTTTAATCTCAGCAGACTAATCTGATAAAATAAAGGTTTAATTAAAATGCGCTCTGCATGCATCTACAGTATGTCATTTAGTTGTTAGCAATGTTTTGTATAACATACATTATAATGAGATACATTGGCGCTGTTTGTACTACATATTTCTGTATGTTATCAAATAACCATGTAGAAGAAGACAGACTTTCTGACTCACAGCCTCACCTTGGAAATCGCAGGAATAAATATAAGCAGTGCAGGGTGCATTGTGGGATTGATGCTGGTGTTTTATTGAGCCCTGGCGTCGGCTGTGTGCTGGCTGTAGGAAAATACTCAGTCAAAGAGCTTAGAATTGTCAATAAAGTAGCTGTGAGACTTTCTACTCCATTCAAAGGCCTCAGCACTGTGCTGTAAACTGTTATGCGTGATATAACAGTACGTATGCGAGCATGGCTCTTTGATCGCAGTCACGCACACACATGTGCACACGGTTAACCTCGCTGCTACGGCTGCCTGTTCGTTTGATTTCATATCCCCTCCATGTGTCGCTTTTTCCCTCGGCCTCTCTCGTTTCCCCCCTTTACTAATCTCTGCAGGTATTTCTCTCCTCTGCATTATTAGAATGCAGCCAATGCTCTCTATTGATGCATGTCAGAGCTCATTCTTTCATCTCCAACATTTAATTTACCATCCTGTTGTGTGGCTAATCCCGTGTCGTGCCATTTCCTCCACTCCTCAGATTGCTCTCTCAAAGCCCCTTCTTTTGGCCAGATAAAGGGGAAGGTAATCGCCATTGTCAGCCACAGATACACCGCCGTGGCCCTCCCCTCACCGGTTCCCCCACCCGGGTCCAAATGAAAGGGGCTGTGCTGGCCTTCCGCCCCACTAATCACTGGCCTGCCTCTCGCTAAGAGTGGAACCAGCGGCTAGTGCACTTTCATCATGAGAGGGAGGGAAAGAGAGTGAGGGAGTACGAAAGACAGGGAAATCGACAGAGAGTGACAGAAAGACAGAGAGAGAGAGAGAGAGAGAGAGAGAGAGAGAGAGAGAGAGAGAGAGAGAGACAGAGACTTTACAAAAAAGCAGTGGCAGTACAGAGTGCACAGTTAACTTTTGGCCGCACCTGCGTTTGGTGGGTAAAAGAATTAAACACTGGCTATTAAACTGCAGTTTACAGTATATTTTCTATAGCTGTCTTTGTCTTGTTTGTTGGTGGACAAAAACTAGGCATTCTAGATACACTTTAAGTGACTAATATTCCACTGAGGAAAAGTCATTACTTAAAAGCTGTTTATTTTAAGTAAATGGACATTTTTCATAGTTCATTCCAAAGTATGTGATGCCACTATTGGAAATCAGTTTGATTTACCTGCCAAAATCTATTTTTACATGCTTTACATTTACCTGCCAAGTGTTAATTATAAACCATGGTAATACAGTAATGGTATCAGTACTGCAGTACGTTGATACACACCATGATATATTGATTTATCATTTATCATAGTATACAGTACACAGTTCTTCTAGGCGCTGCTTTCAGGAGTGTGATGTGTCTAAAAATAATGTTATAATATCTTTTAGTACTTTTTTAAGTATATGATTTTTTTTCCACAATGATGGTCAATGATGGCAGTGGATTGTTATATATTAAATATCATTATCATTAATAACTGTGAGTTAAGTGCCATCATTAGCTATTAACACTATTACAGCTATTATTTGATTAGCATTTAGATTTCTCATGTGCACTCAAGAGAATTGACTGTATTCATAATTTGCATAATTTGGAAATAGACTGTGCTGTATTGCATAGTCACAGTTCATATAAAGTGGCTATATACATACATTGTGTGTGTGTGTGTGTGTGTGTGTGCATGTATATACATTTTTTTCCTATTATTTGCCTCAACACAATGATAACTATGTGATTCAAAAAGATTACATTTTTATTAAAACATCACAGCCAGCCTTCTATCAGAACATACAACCGTAACAACCACAACCATAAGCTATGAGCTCCATGCAGTGTTATTATCAGCACATTTTGTGTCATCACTGTTGTTTATTTCAACAAAGCCTGAACCTGCTATTGACCAATCAGCATCTTAACCTGGAACTATTCATATTAAAACATATTACTGTACTATATTACACAATTCCAGAATCTTCCTTTATAATGCCATTGCCCTCTATAGATTCAATTGCCTCTTGACTTGAAATGGATCCAAAAACATCTGTTAGCTGGAGGACACAAGTGGGAGTAAAAGGGCACACTAAATGCAGGGCCCTTCGCTTGTATCAGTCACCTCTTCTAACGTCTCATTACAGTGTCTGCCTGAGAGCGGGAAATCCTCTTTGACTTAAGTTAAGGGGCTGCTTAATATACAAAGCAAATTAATGGACAACATAGGCTGATGTTGCAGCGGTACTTGGGGACATGGGGGGTGGTGATGGTGGTGGGGAGATGATTGCTTGTGATGTGGCCCTAGCTTAAGGTTGTAATCCCTGGCCAACAGATTCTCTTCGTCTCTTTACCCGCACGGAGGCCGTCGGCCAGCGAATCACTCTGAGTTTAATTAGAGGGAGAAAGAGAGAGAGAGAGAGAGAGAGAGAGAGAGAGAGAGAGAGAAATCGGATGGAGGTGTAGCTAATTAAGATCATAGCTAGTGCTGAAATGCTCTAAATTGCAGCTCTGCGGGAGATGAATCCCTCAGGAAAAGGATAGGAGAGAGGATCAAGCAAGACTGGGAATATTTTTTCCCATATAGTCCAAGATATGGGCCCGGGTCAGGGATTAGGTGCTGACTGTGAGTCAGTGAGTGGAGAGGGTGGTATTGCTTGATCATTCTGTTATCTTACAGTTGTACATTTAATAAGGAGGTGTTGGTTGGATTACAGCAGGTTTCTTCATCTGTTTTTCATTGATACGGTGAATCATGGTTATTATTCAATATAAGATGGACAGGGTTAAAGCTTTGAAGGCAGTGGGTGTTGATAGTAGAACTGTACAAATGAGTCAGAAACTGGGGGAATGTGAGAGTTAACTTTATGATGCACAGAAAAAAATGCTCTTTGAATTTGGTTACAGACACGACCTCATCATGAAATGTTTATCATTTTTGTGATAAATTAATTTTATAAAATGTTACAGTTATGGTATAATTAGAGTAGGGTATATATTTTGTTTTTAGTTGAAGCTGAGGCATAGAAGTTAACATTGTTTAAAAAAAACTCTCATCACAAATGCACAAATCCAGATGTGTATCGTTGGCCAATACGCTGCAGTCATGAAGTCTCATTTAAATGGACTTGTTATTATTGAAGTAGTTAGCTGTTAACTTAGCATTAGCTCAGAGAACTTTTGCTCTGACATGACAGTAATTAATTAAACAGAAAATTAAAGAAGACAATTTATGTTAATGGACACTATAACACCCCTGTGTGGCAACTTTGTGATCCATAACACATTAATTTTATGATGTCTTCTGATCACATTCCCTTTCTATTTACTCAATAATTTATTTACATTACATTTTTAAAACAAAAACTCCTTTATCCCATACACACATACATGTTTAAAAATAATAATATTATTAATAATAATATTTCACTAATGCCACACAGTAAAGGGTTTATGCAAGTAAGCTGTTATTGACACAATGAGTGTGTGAGAGGTGAGACAGCCCGGGGCTATGACAGCACTGTGTGTGTGTGTGTGTGTGTGTGTGTGTTTCTGTGATGGGTTTTCCTCAGGCTGCACTGATCCTGACACCCCCGCTATGTCATTACTTAATTGGCTCTTTTGACTAGACATGTGTACAGTTTTGATTGTTATATCCCCTCTGGCATTTTACACAAGCTTGCAAACCCACAATTTTCTGTCTTCTTAAGTTAAATTTAGATGCCATGTTTTTGGGGACAACCCTTAAAAACGTCAGAATTTGTTGGTTTAGTTATTTAAATGGTCAAATATTAACATTGTAAAACGAAAATAAAAAAACAAAAGAATTAATAGTGATAGCTAACGAAAACTGACCAGCTAATACATTGTGTCTACAGTCTATAGCATATGTGATATTTACTAGAATATAAATCAGTGTGTCTGTGTTAATAGAGAGGATATCTATTACACAGAGGGTTCAAACCGCCTCGTCTCTGGGGCGAAAATCATTTAGGCAGTTAAACACAGTCAGATATTTTCCTCGCTGTCCAATTCCTGCTCGCTCGGGAACTTGACCTTTGGTTGTGGAGGATTTTATATTAGCCGCCCCCGTCTTCTCGACCAGTTGATAAAAAGCAAAGTTTCTGAATGTAGCGGGAGAGCTATTATAGTACAGCCCCCCCCACCTCCTATTCCCCCCAGCACCTCTCACCTTTAAATCTGTCTTTTCATATTCCTCTCAAAGCCCCTTGTCTGAGAGAAAAAGACACACTAAACAGGATCTCTGGGCAAACAAGTGATGGGGACAGAGAGGGTGAGACTGGAGGGTGAGAGCTATAGTTCACATTGCTGAAGGAGTCTTAGAGGAAGAAGTACATACTGACACAATAACTGCTCTTTTTCTGTGTGTCATTCGTGGATTTGTTGTTTAGGGGTGTGTGATAAGAAATCCTCATATCACCCTTATCAAACTGTGATGGGAATGAAACAAGCTTTTGGGGTAAACA
>JBAJNP010000150.1:0-130615 GCA_036877545.1 Yasuhikotakia modesta | reverse complement strand
AAATTATGAAAAGGTGAACTTGAATGTTTAAAATACAGAGCGGCTCCTACCATAAGTATAAGTATATATTTACTCACAATGCTAACATAAAACTTTTCCCCAGCCAAACGTTTATATCAAACAAAGAGTTATAATCTGCTAACATTTTTTCTTTGATTCCCACCACTTCAGCATTACGTTGATAAGCTAATTCCAAACGTGCAGCACGCTGTCAAAAGGGTGGCGACTGTTCACTTTGACAGAATATATTTAGTTAAGTTGACCGCAGGCTGCATTTGGAAGCAAACCCACAAAAATATTGACACTTGTCAATTGTCAGAGAGATCCGTTATGAAAACATTGAAACGTACGTCTCAGCTCAGCGCTAACAAAATGCACGTTACTTCAGCGCAGTATCTGCAGGTTGACCTCCGCGCTGCTTAATGTCGTGGTCGGCTGTGTGTTTTTGCATACCTTGGTAAACCACAGAAAGTCCTGCATGAGGGAGCTGCTGTATGAATCGTCCACCTCCACGATGGGGATCTGATCCTCATTAGTCACTAGCAGACTGTCCTTATGGTAAAATACTGACGCTATATAAACTCCCCTGAAAAACACAGAGAAAACCCAGTTAGAACCAAAGCCATTAAATGTCTTCTGGTATATGTGGATTCTATATTATAAAGTATTTTCTGTAAAGTGGTGGTATCACCTTTTGAGACTCTTGACAAATTTGTTAGAGGAGTGAAACAGATGTTTCAGACTTCGAGAGACTGACTGTTTACGACTAGGATTCTGCAGCTTTGATGTGTCTGTAAGAAAGTGAAAGTGTAGAAATTAATGAGCAACTTTCCAGCCATGCTGTTCACACACACACGCATAAACCAGTAGAGAAGAATGAAATTTAAATATGAGATGATACTGAACAATGAGAGCAGACTTCAGAACTGTTGGAAAACACTTGGGAGTTGTAACATGAAAATATCAAACACAGTAAAAAGCAGAATCAATAAACAGGCAACAAAACCTAAAAAACTGAACTTTGAAGAGAGACAGGGTGAAAAAGCCTCAGGGGTATGAGTGTGAGGAGGCTGGGGGAGTCGGGCCACCGAGGAACCGGTTATCTGGAACATTTCAGCTGCGTATCTCCAGCTTCAAGCGCAGCCATATCAGCCCACATTTCAGTGATGCCAATCTTCAGACGCCCCTGTTTTCATGAAATTAAGCGTCACGTAATTGCCCCCCGTGTAAACAGCAGGGCAGACGGAAGAATCCATTTGGCTGAGAAGCTGTTTACAACGTGAAAGTGGCCGTCAGAGCGAGCAAGTCACCGTGAGAGCAATCACGCTAGCCCTAGTCTCTGTGTCTCCAAGAGAGGGGCTTAAAAGGGAGGTGGAAAGACTGATTTTCCGTTTGCAAACCACTATCAACCCTCTCCAAGGAATAATGTGTCTTACAAGTCCCATAAGAAGTTTAACCCTTGCCCCCAGTGACCCTTCAATGGCGATTGTTAACAGTTTGTGATTAAAGATATGACAAATACAGCTCTGATTGTTTCCTTCTTGGCTAGATGTGGACATAACGTAACCTCAGAGCCACAACACGTCTTACTGGAATCTCAGGACAATTACGCTCCACGCGAAAAGGAGTCAAGTTTGATTACACGGACTGGAATATCACCACCAGATTCCCAGAACTAGACTTGGATGTTGACTTTAAGTTTTATATCAGAGGACATATTATCCACTTTGGACTTTATTAAATCAGCTTTAGCGTTTCTGTTAAGCGCAAAGGGTAGTTTCCAGTCTCCGCAAACACGGCCAGCGCTGCCGTTGCACGTGTTGATAAGTTGAGCGCAGAATTCGCATTTATTTCTCACTCAGAAGGTTAACTGGCTTTGACAAGCAGATTATAAGACATGAGTGTATTGGCCTCCTGTGCCGCCAAACTGTCACACTAAATAAATAAAGAAATGCCTTTTCATTTATGAAAGCAAAAAAATGGATCGCCTTTGATTAATGACTTGGCAACCCATCTGTCTACCGCGCACTGCTAGCGCAACCGTGAAATGAGGTGAGCGAGTGTTGGAAAGACGGCGAGCGCTGGTAGCATTCTTCATTTTCAGACTAATTTGCCGGGGGTCAACAGCCCCTTTTCAACATACGCGAAGCGAGCAAGCTCATCCATAACGACGGCGGCTAGACTTTCCAGGCCCTCGTTGACAGAAAGCGCTTACACAGCCACTGCGGAGCTGTGCGTGCGCGATCGCGCATTCGTGCTTGCGTGTGGGTGTTGCCGTGTCTTACGCAGGAACACTGGAAGCTGTGTGCAAAACGCGCGCACACACACCCCTCCGCTTGAGAGCCACCTCTCAGCTCCACATATACACATCATAAATTAAGATAACCTCTCCTTAAATGAGCTGGAGTTTCTGCGCAGCAGTTTTTATAGTGGTGTCATTGTACCGGTGCTGATTAATTTTGCAGATTTATTTTCGAACACCGTTGCTCCAAAAATAACTTGAGTAAATACACTGGCCCCTGCCAGCATGCGTGCTTATAGGGGACATATCACACACCGCGAAAAATTACTTAATCAGTATTTTGTCATGTTTTCCAGTGGAGGTTTAAACATCTTTAAAACCACCAATTTGCCTCAGGAGCAAAACTGCATTAAATATGAGAGTTGTTTTCAGAGCATTAATCTTGTGTAAAGTTTCACAAAATTAGTTTTGTGAAATCTAACAAAACATACCAGTAATCTGAAAACAAGTCTCATCTTAAACATTTTTTGCTTCTCCTGTAGTGTATTTTCTTGGGATGTATAAACATTTTCATGTGAAATATAAAATACTACTTAAAATTAATTTTAACTAGCACACATTAAGATGATAAATTATGTTTGGCTTTAGGCAAAATCTCAAAAATCTCTAGATATGCAAGCGCAAAATGAGGCCCTGTGGAAAATTCCTTTGTTTTTTTTGCATTTAACTCACATTTGACACAGTTCATATAATTTCATTCCATGCCAATTAGTAGGTTTAGTGTCTTAGTGGTAAATGATGTTAAACCATCCAGAAGATATGAACTGGGTTTTTTCTTAGGAAAAGGAAAACAAATAAAAAACATGCAACAAATGGAAAACAATTCCAACACCTCCAAAAATGGAAACAGCTATTCCCATAATCTTACTTCACAATGTCAAAAACCAATCATAGACATACAAAGCTGCAAGTTAAAGAAAAATTGCAGCAAAAACGTATTTAAAGTAAGTTAGTTTGGGTTGTGCAGTTTTACTGCTTTTGCTTGCTACATCAAATCAACCATGACAGTATATGTAAACAGTAGAAAAATCTATATGCTAATATAGAAACCAGAGTTATTTTATGTGTACTGTAATTTATTAAAGTGGTCAGAAAAAAAGACCTTTAAAAATGGGCAAAAAAGTCTCTGAAAGTCAATTAATAAGTTATAATTTTCATACACACACACACAAAACAGATGTGATGCCTCAGCATGCTCAAAGTTCTATAAGTTTCTACTCAGAACGACTTTTTTCTTCTGTTTTTTAGTTTTCCACATCAAGTCATAAAGTGTTTGTCTCTTAGAATCAATTCTCCTGTATAATGTCGTTTGAGACGCTGGCCGCCTTCGCTCTGACATCATTAGTGTTGACTTCTACACAGATGAGTGATGCCGTTTTTTCTCTCTCACCCCTCCTGCTTGCGGCTGGCTGCATAACTCCCTAATGAAGTTGCTGTTTGTGAGCGGCGCAGTACTGTTAGCACCAGGAACAGCGTGCTTCTATACCTCGGTGGCCGGACTCTGGGCTAGGGAATGGGCTTGAGGCCAAAGCAGACTGTCTGCTCTTCATGGTACCACGTCCAGCCCTCCTCATTTTAAAGGTGTCTGTGCTCTGGCCCAGTGATTTACAGTGTTGCAGTATATGGGCAACACGTTTGACAAGTAGATGTTAAAATTCAAAATGGATAAACGTATTAAAATATTATTTATTTACACATACTGCTTCGCTGCACGCTCCTTGCGTGAAGAGCGTAGCGGGGCGGGCAGAAGCAATCTGAGAGAACGCATTCATACAGCGCTGAATGACCATACTGGAGTCAAAACACTTTGACCATGCTTCATTTCGTCACTGTAATACAGAGTTAATCTACTGGAAGAAGTGAGGACTTAGAAGATGAGAGTATGATGGGACGCAATTCTGGTGAGTGGGCGGATGGGTGGATGAGGGAGAGAGAGAGAGAGAAAAGAAAGAGAGATAGAGAAAGAGAGAAAAAGGGAGAGAGAAAGGAGGGGGAGAAAGAAAGAGAGCATAAAAAAGAGAATGGGAGAAATAGAGGTGGAGAGAGAAAGAAAGAGAAAAAGAGGGACAGAGAGAGGTAGAGAGTAGGAAAAAGAAGCATTACGAGAGACAGACATAAAAAACAGACGGAAAAACACAATAAAGGGTGCAAATAAAAGAGGTGGCATAAAAGATTTGCTCCAGCTGGGTGAAAAACAGGGCTGATGACAATGACGTCATCAATTTAACTTGTGTCAGTTCTTTCAATGTTTGCAGAGCAAGCACAATGCAGCGGGGATGAGATTCTCATCATTTCAGGCCATTTAATAGGTTTTTGGCGTAGCATGGGACAGCAGAGATATTACAGCAATTTTCAAACATGATTAAATATGCCTGTGCTACTGCGGCTCAACACCAGGCGCACTACATCTCTAACACTCTCTGTTAGGAGGACCAGGGTGGAATCAGGGATCATAATAATGTCACATGATGACAAATGTGAGTGCTGATCATCCTCAGTATAATTGCTTAATCACACCAAGCTCATAAAACTGAAAACCTTTTAAAATTAAATGGGCTATTCTACCGACGCAGGAAAGAATGTGAGCAGTTATATAAAAAGGAGTTGGACAGATACTATATTTAATATAATTATTTAACATTTACATTTTTTGCATTTGGCAGATGCTTTCATCAAAAGCGACGTTGGAAAAAGTGCATTTGAGCTATGCATGCAAGTTCCCTGGGAATCGAACCCACGACAGCTCTTAGCACCACCAACACAATTCACTACCAGCTGAGGCACATGAACATGGTCCTTTGATAGCATTGGTGTGTGAGAAGAACAGTTTACATGTAGGGATGTTTATGTGTGTTTGTACTTCACTTAGAAAGTGCTGTGTGTGTGTACCTCCGCAGCAGTAGTGCTGGTGTGTGGCTCGAACCTGCTGTAACAGCCTCTCCATGGCCTCGATGTGACCTCTCCTCCGATTCTCTCTTCCATCACAATCCTTCCAGTCTAAAAAACAAAGAGAAATATTGCCCAAAGCTCAGTTTTATTGTGTGTCATTCTCTGGCCATTAAAATACACCAGCACAATTATGACTGTCAATGTTGCATTCAAGTGCCTCATGCAACAGTTATGAAATGCTTCATTTAATTTCTTTCAATTGCCCCTACGCCTCGGCTTCAAAACGTTGTTGACCAATCCTACCTTAGCAACTGTTGCCGTCTGCCATATTATCAAACCAGCATTTGCTCTGCTTGTGTTTGGACAGTTGATGATTTACTGTAGCTTATTCTCACTTCAATCGAATAAGCGTTTGCTATCATCAGATTTCTGATTCACTACCACTGCAGTTTTAATCACATTACAGAAATGAATCAACACAGAAATGTCCTTACTGAAAACATCAGATTAACATGCTTTGCCATGTCACATTTTATTCTAGCAGGTAAACCACTTTACAAATACATTTTCATTACAATTGTAAAATCTGGCGGGACTTGAATTGAACATGATATATTACAAGGTGTTTAAAAAAAACAGCAAAGGTCAGACACATTAATTTTTTTTACACTTCCATAAACTTCTAAAACTTCCATTATAAAATTATATTAATTAGTTTCTTCCTGATTATTATCTGGTTTTGATACTGTGCAGTTGTGTGCAGTAATATAAAAACTGTGAGTTTCATAATGATGGATTGGTTATATACTGACGCAAAACTTGTCACCCCTGGCGACGCATCTCATCTTTAGCGGAACTCGTTTGAAAGATGAAACTCAAGGTCAGATACAAAGAGCATCACAGCAGCGAGGTGGAGAGGAAGTCGTGACAGGTAAATAATAGAACGGTTTTACATTCAAGGATGTTGGCAGCAATCAATACAATGTTTTTTCATTTAAACCAGAATGGTGTTTAAATGATGAGCACAAAATATGCTGACAAAATGCTTAAAGGTTCAAGAACTTTCCACAAACATTGCTGTAAGGACTGTAGTATGTGAATTTTTTCAGAAGTACCGTTGTGTCGAACTTACTGGAGGGAACTGCAGAGAGAGGCTGAGACAGCTGTGTCGGCCCCCAACCCTTCATATTGTAGGCGGACACTTGAACGTAGTACTGTCTACCCTGAAACAAACAGAAAAACAAACCTTAGAAATTGTTTTTCTAACATGAAAAGGAGAACAATATTAGCTGCACCACTGCATTGAAACAAAGCTCATTCCAGCCTAAGAGGGTTTGCTGGTCCTAGCTAGTTTGAAGATAGCCTAGCAGGTATTCAGTTGTTGTTCTGATGGTCATCTAGTTGATGACCTAGCCTGACCAGCTTAAAAGCATCTAAATCCTTCTTAAACCAACTAACAAGAGCGGCTTGGGTGACCAGGTTTATTTAAAGACAGGGTAGTCA
The DNA here is from genome assembly GCA_036877545.1 of Yasuhikotakia modesta. Taxonomy (NCBI): domain Eukaryota; kingdom Metazoa; phylum Chordata; class Actinopteri; order Cypriniformes; family Botiidae; genus Yasuhikotakia; species Yasuhikotakia modesta. The sequence goes on along the minus strand of JBAJNP010000150.1, from coordinate 123,921 downwards.
TTTATTTCCAGAAACAATTTTTGTTATGCTGGTTGAAAATCTCTTTCCATCCTCTATCCATGTCAATCTCTAACTAAAGTGGTCTAAAAATACTTATATCTTCTTCAGAAGGCACAGAACCATAAAATATTCGTCAATCACTGAGCCTGAATGCAATGATAGGATGTCTGACTTGCCTGTCAAACTATGCATACTTGCATACCTCCGCTTATGGAGGGGGCGTGGCTTTGAAGGGCACTCTAAATGGAGAAGGGATCTTATGCTTTTAAAGCTAGATTGTTGGTGCTGCTCTACAAAACTGCCTTCTTTAATCATTTTAATCAGTGTACAACCTTCAGTGCGCAGTCCTTAGCTCCTATTTCTTTAGCTTACCGTGGTGAGGCCTGTTATTGTGCACTTCAGGGACTGTAGATTCTCCAAGATCAGCTCTCCGGCTAATAAAGAGAAATCCTTCAGACAGCTCCATTCCACTGCAAAATATTTAATCACACAATATTTGGTGTCAAAAAGGACAGTAAAAGAAACAAAAAAAGATGAGAACAGACCACAAAATGTTCTTCTAATACACAAACGCAACATCTAATACAATAAATGATACACAACAACTGAACTGTTGCACAACGAGCACAGCATAATTTTACAGGAGTCTCATGAAAATATTAAATATTTACATACATGCTAACTCTGAGTTATGCTTGCTTGTGCAAAAAGTACCACTATGATGCAACAGTAGGGTGTTGTGGGTTGTTGCCAGGGTGTTACTATGCAGTTGCTAGGTTTTTGTGGTTTTAAAGGTGTTTCTAAATGGGTGCTAGGGTGTTCTTGTTGGTTTTCAATATGTTGTCCTTTATGTTTTTGTTTGCTCATCACCTCTAATATTTTGGTCCCTGGTGTGATACACAAAGTAAAATGCACACAAGGGTTGAACTGACCTTTGTATTTGGTCACCACAGCTGAGTTCATGCTGGAAGGTTCCTGAAAGGTTACCGTGAGTGAGGTACTGCCCGTCACACTCAGACGCACAGCTGACGGAGCCTCCGGTGGCCCTGACAAAAAAGTTCAAAGGTCACAAAGTGCTCTGCTGGTGAAAGAAACCCTTCATACAAGCTTATGACAATCTTAAGTCTGTCACACCTGATTTAAAGACAAGCTAGATTTAGTATATCAAGTGCATTCTGGGTAAAAAAGGAAACAGTACCACCTGAGTTCTGAGAACAGAACTGAGCATTAATTACCTGTCAATGACGTTTCACCTGAGGGCCTCAAATCATCAACAATAATGCTTTATAATAATTTGGAACAAAGGCATTTAATGATTGTCTTAGGGAGTCATAAAATAAACAATTAAAGGCGAGGTAATTTTTTCTGTTAAAAATTCAGCAACACAGAAGAGCAGAACTAGCAAACACTGCCTGGCTTGTTTGGGTACCACCTGACCAGCATAAGTGTTAATAATAAACTTGAACAGAATTTTCTAATTTACCTTTAAAAAATATCAACTAAAATCAATTTTAGCACCTTTAAAATAAACATTTAAGTCCAACTCTCCAGTAATCTGAGCTTAAAACGTGAAATGCAGTGTGTATTACTATGTGCAACACCACCAACAAATACATACATTTAAATACTACATGTATATGTTTATATGGATCATATATGTGCATATGATCTTACACATTTCATCTACCGAGTTAGGCTTTGAAATGTGTTGAATATCACATTCTTGTTCATTTTACTTCTGTTTTTAGCACTTTTGCACCCGCGTCGCCTTGTTAGCACTGACATTTTGTACTTGTAACCCAGTGCATGCCACACAGTTAATGGCACCTCTCTGCTCCTATAAAATCCTGAGAAAATGTAACATTTCTCAGCAATCTGATCTTTGCGAGTGTCTGTGGCAAAACACTGCTGATTTGTCATGGCTGCCTCAACTTGAGGATATTTACAAAGACAGGCCAGCAAAAGACGCCTGATATAACAAGCAATCAATTTGACAGTGGGGTGAGAGGGAAAATATTTTGTGTGTTCTTAGCTCGAGTCATTGCAGACCATCGAACCTAATATTAATAACTATGGGCCAATAGATCACAGTGGCTTGTTTGTAGAGTCTAATAAAGTCGACAAGTTCAGTCATCTTGGGAATAGATAACCTTTCAGCCAAGATGCTGATAGATTAGATTAGGCCGATAGTAAATAAAAGGCAGTTCAATGTGCATTATATTTTGTTGTGGCATATGGGTGGCTAAGCTTTTAGACACTGTAGAGAAAAACAAATCAAATTAGGCATGTGCTTGAAAGGGAAATGTGCATCCAAGAATGAAATTTACTCGCTCTCTTGTTGTTCATTATCAACACAACTGGTCACATGACTATAGAGGACCGGTGCTGTCTGGTGTAAGAGATTTCGAGGCTTGGAATACAGACGTTAAACACTTTTATGGTGTTTTCTTTTTAAAAGGCAAATAAATCTGTAACTGCTTCTTTTAATGGAAAACAATAGATCAAACTCTAATTCTGCTAAAGCTCTTCATCTGGGTTTCACAAGAAGGCAAATAACACAGGGTTGGACCAACACAGAGCTGAGTAAATGCTGACAAGATGAACAGTCCTTTAAGGCTTTCCAGCATGTGAAGAGCTCAAATGTGCTGTAGAACTCACGTGCGTGTTCGAACCCGGTGCGCATGCGCTTGTACAGCCTGCATCTCCACTCCCAGTCCTTGAGCTGTTTTTCCTTGTCAGATGTTTCCAGGCTGAGGCTCTCTCTCATCACCTGGGTGGACAGCTCGCTGGCTCTCCTCTGGGCTTCCTGCACCAGTGCTGAGAGATGGGCATCTCTCGCCTCAAGACTGACAACTAAAACACAACATCACATGCAGCTTATTTACCAAGACAGTTACTAAACTAGTTTAATTACTAAGCCAGATTAATGGAATTTTTTCACCTCGTGTCTAACTTTGCATTTCTGTTTGATGTCTCAATGTCTTATATCAACCCTGAACAACCAGGAACATCACGCATCTATTTAGTATGTGCTTTTGTTTAATAGAAAATAACACGTTTGCTGTGTTCAGTTTCAAGGCAATGATGGAAAACGTCACCTGATTGAATTAAATCTAATTGAATTCTGCTACAGATTTTTAAGAAAAACTTTTACCTACATTAACTTAATTATCACAGGTTCATATAACAGAGTGTCAGGAAGCTGCAAAATATATTTTAATTTAAATTCTACAATGAGAAGAAAAAAATTAAATTAAGCACACATTTGTGCTCTTGTATAATGACTTGAACAACACGTCAAAACAACGGTTCAAAATGAGCAATTCACCTCAAGAAAATTCATTAACAAGAAAACAACGACCATAAAGCCAATTTTTATCCATAATGTCAAAACAGATAAAGTCCTGGTTGAAACCACAGTAAGCCCATTTCATTATCATTAATTCTTCAGGGCTAATGTAGCTGCTTCACATCACTTGTATGTCAGTGCAGCCACAGATGAAGTCAGCCATGAGAGGTGTGGGGGTTTGCATGAATGTTCTTGGCACTTGTCTGGAACACACAGGACTGTGTTTGGCCTTATAGATTTGTCATGGTAAAACGAATAGTGGCCAGCCAGTCCTCACCGTACACTGTGAATACTACTGCGCTTTCTTTCAGAGCCTTAGTCATAGACCGTGACAGCAAAATAAACAAATAAACATGTCCCAAAGAAGCCCTCTTTCACTGGGGCCGCTCAGCCCGGCCCGAACCCCTGGAGACGAGAGGGCTCTCCGGGGGAGATGATAAAGTGCGTGTTGTCAGCTCTGAAAAAGGGGGCCTAACCTAGCCCGTCCTAAGTGGGGGTCCACGGTGCAGTGGAAAAGGCAGCCATATTAGCTGTCCTGAGGTGCAATTTCCTGTGCTCTGAAGATTGACATCTGGCTACTATGTGCGGTTAATTGAACGAACTATAAATTAATGGGCAGGTCTGCCGATATTTTGCTGTCACACACAGTTGGCATTGTTGGGGCTCCGGGACAGCCCTAAATATAGGCATTATGAGGCCTGTTCCTGCCCATAAATGTGCTTTTACTTCAACCTTCGGCTGGACCTCCAAACTGTCAGGCGTCTGGCTGATTGATTTACTTGGCACTTCTGGCCTGACATAAATATAATGCAGAAAACCCAGGAGGGGAAAATACGGCAATGTTTATTTTCTGTTTGTTTACAAGGATTGGATTGTGCCACTATGAAATGTTTTGAAATTTAACTGCAGCCTGGGTACAATAAATCACTTACTATAATTGCCCCCCGTTACATGCATCATTGGAAAAGTTAAACCATTAAATGACAAACCTTGTTAAGATTTTTCTGAGGGATGCCGTGTGTTGTCTACCCCACCCGAACCCCCACTGCTACTGCAGTACACCGTTTCCTGTTTGGTCTCGGACAACATTCGCCGTTTTCATGATTGAACCGATTCAGCACTCTGGCCTGGAGGATTTTTTTTCCACTTCGTTCAAGGTAAGAAACACCTGTTCTACTGTTGCCAAAGAAAGTCGGGACTGAATATGCTATTGATTAAATGCAATAAGGGCAGATATTTTTAACAGATCCGCCGTCAAAACATTACAATCCAATAACCACTCGCACCAAACACTGCACGTTTTAAACAAATGCTTTTAAAACATTTCTCGCACGAAAACCCCTCAACAATCATTTCATTATATTCACGTTAAGTTGCATAATGTTTTTTCCAAAACATTTCATAATGAGCGTAATTCGTTAACTCATTAGCAGTTACGGCAGGTGTCATTAGACGTTTAAAGTGGAATTGTAAGTGCTTGTGACAGCTGTCATGGAAAGGTTTACTCTTGTATTTTTGCTCAGAGGCGATTATAGCGTGAGCTCCAAAAGCAAAGTGTCAAACACTTACACTGGCACCTTCTGTTCATCGTCAGTTTCGTTCTAAGCAGCTTGTCCAATTAAAGCACATCTGCTAAAAGAGCATGAGATGCAAAAAACCTTCTGAAGGTGAATTAAGGATTCCGAATAAAACGTAACTTTGTTTCTTGTATTGGCTGGGGAAGAAACTGTGATGATCTGAAGCACTAAAAGTAATTTAAAAGTAATAAAAGTAACAAAATATCCATGGCAATCATAACCAATATATCATCAGTTATTGCTGCTCATGTAAAACCCAAACAAATGAATATGGGACCTCCTCCAGACAGTTTGAAACAACTAAAAAAACAATTATGTTGGTTAATTTCATTCTTTTTGCTCACAGGGGTAATACCAGGCTTCTCTGTAGTATTTATAATCTTAAGTATGATATCCTGGTTTAAAGTTTTATAAAGAAACCAATTTACTCCATAAAATTTGATTTGAAAAGTCTGGCCTTCAAATGAATGTATTTTCATAATACACATAATTACCAACCGTTGCAAAGCTTTTAAAATAACCATTAATAAATGCACAGAGAAATATTTTGTACTACAGTTTCATAGGCGCTGTATTTTTGTTTACTGCACATTGTTGACACCTCTATGTCACAGACCCCCTGTTGTAGACCCTGCATTTAAAGACCAGCTTGGCAGCAAAAAGGATTTCACAAAGTTTCTCTGAAATGAAAAGCACTTCTGCGCCTCCTACAGTGATTCAGTTTCAAGCTCTTTGTTGTCAGATTTGCATACTCACAGTGTGGACTCTCCTTTCCTCCGGCTTTGAGCAGCAGCTTGGCTATGGGGACGTTGTTGGTCATGATGGAGATATCCAGCGGTGTGAGGCCTTCGCTGTTGGGGGTGTTGAGGTCCAGTTCATCTGCTGTGTACTGAAAGAGCAGAATCTGCACAGCATCCAGGTCCTGCTGTTCCACAGCTTCAAACAGAAGCTCACTGCTCTGGATGTTCTGGGGGAAAACAACATACAGGTGGGTAGAAGCGACACAGTCATAAGTAGCCGTTTAGCAGACGTCGCTATAGGGACCGATTCGCAGTACACTTATTACAGCCATCTGGGGTTAAACGCACTGCTCAAGGGCACAACAGAAGCTCTGCAGATGTCTTCAGCAATTCAACAGCCAGCGTTTATTAAAATCTACACTAGGACTGTACGATATTGATGAAAATTGAGTTATGCAATAACTTTCTATGTGTTTGTCATTATTTTTAGAATTGCTCTGTAAGATTAATTTATTTCAGTTAACAATTTCAGTTCCTCAGCTAAAACGCATTTCAGTTTACAGCCAAGACAACGTTTCTAGTTTTCTAAGTTAATAAAACAAATGCTTATTTGACTTCAGTTACCAGAAATGTCTTATTAGTTTTGTTTCACACGTTCCTAACAGGTTGTTGTTTTTGCTTTAAAACAACACCACACATCTGATTCAGCAGTGAAGCCATTTGAGATCTTCTGGCACACGAGATTTGGATCAGAGTGTGCTAACATATGGAGAAGTGTGTGTTCGACACTTGAGTCAACAACATGATTGCTAAAACTGTACAAAATCAGTGACCTTTGTGGAAGTTCTGTGAGAACGGTTCTCAGCACGTAACTTACAGAGCAAACAGGCAAGAGAAATATAACATATGTTGAAACGTTCTGTGTGTCAGGTCAAGCAACGCTGGCATAAATGGATACATTATATAAATGTAAAGATGGTAATGTCTGTATTTTGCAGGACTAATGATAAACATTTACAGGCTTTACACTGAATGTCATTTGCAAATTTTCCTGCAACACGAATGCTTACAAAAATGCTAAGCATTTCAGTACAAAGTGGAATTAATAAGCATTACGTTAACAACTACAAAATACTTACAGACACTTTACGGATTCGGTCAGATCGGCCGAAAAAATAGGCATCCTCAAAGGAGGAGTGGCTTCCTTTAAACTTCTCGGAGAGGTTGCGGTAGAGACGCTTGGCAGCGCTGGGGGAGGCAGGCCCCGCCCCCTTCTTACTCTGAGTGAGCTGCAGGTTCTGCATCTGTTGGGTCATAGTGACGGAGAAGTTCCTGCGTAGCAAAAAAGGGAAAAAGAGCATAACCGAACGCATTGGTCAGGTGACACCTGTCGCAACTTAGCAGCTTGAGACTGTTACCAAAACCAGTTCTTAACATTTGTTGTGGGATGTTCATGTCCCCTTTTTCTGACTCATATCTGAGTCAGCAGTGTCTCGGAGACAGATGGCTATGGGATAGTCATTAATGCTCCAAACAGGCATAAACAGCAAAAAAAATGCATTAAATTAAATGTCCAGGTACTTACAAGAAATGCCAAATGTGAAATGCAACAAGGCTGGGCTTTGCGTTTGACTGGCATACATGTCAAATTGCATGGTTCTAAACAAGACTTCAGGGAAAAGATAAAGCCAATATTTTCATTTTAAGACGTATAAGGTCACAGTCAAAACTGATATTGTGCAACGAACCGTAACAGCCAATTTTCCTAACAGTGACAGACAGACTGCGGCTTTCACTGCAGTCAACATAGTTCAGTTGTCAAGGATATCCTTAATGGTCTCGTAACTAATGAAAACCTCCAGGAAATCAATTAATTTTGTGCTAGGAATTACAGTAAACCAAAAGAACCACTTACAGCAGTTGCCAGGAGTCACCTATTCAAAGATTACAATATATCATGCAAGATATATATATATATATAAATATAAATATGTGGTTAGCTTTCATGTATCAAAAGACATAATACAAATATCTGGTAAAGTATTATCTTTAATAATTTATCAATCACATCTTGTAGGGTAATTGGTGGAGGGCAGGTTAACTGTGGGTTATGTAATCACATACGGTTAGCCAGTCTATCGTCCATGAATTCTTCAATGAAGTGCAAATGCAATTCACATAAATGTTTGGCATGAACAAAAACACACTCTGCATGAAAGCAAAAAATTGTGTACATCATAAAAAAAAAGTGTATACAGAATAAAAGACCCCAGCTTTCATACCAACCCTACCCCTCATTCAAAAAGCAAATGAAACGAACCGAAATGACAACATTCGATTTTCCCTTAAAAAAGCTGCAGAACTGTGGGGATTCTGGCTGATATTTCTCATCCTGACAGACTGTAATCTGGTCAGACATGACATTAAGGCAGTGCTCTGATTTTTTTATTGCTTGTGTGCAGTTTTAAGCGCCTGAAACCCCTAGTCAGAGCAGTAATAATAATGCACTCAGCTGCGCAAGATCAAAACCTCTGACACCAGCGAGTAACTGAGCGAGCGAAGTAAGAGGTTGAATTAGAGTGCTGCTCTTTGCCAGACAACGTTATGCCTTGAATCCAATTAAGCCATTTAAAATAGAAAGGGCAGCTGCCACAGTGACAGACGAGCACCTGTGAGGAAACTGCAGCGGGCGATGGGTAATTTTAGCCACACCAGAGGCGGTCGTACTGAGAGGAACAGCATGGATTCCACCTGTGTAGTGCATGAGGAAGAAGTACACTTATAAGTGAAAGAGAGGCTGAACTCACCTGTCCAGGCTCAGGGAGCTCCCTGCAGAGCCAGAGAGGAGGAAAAAAGGTCTGAAATCCTTTATCAGTGCAGCATCGCTTTGCCTCTGGTTGAGCCTCTGAGCCAGTCGGGAGATCTTGCTGTCAGATCTGCTGAAACAGTCAGGGAGACAGAAGACCGGGTCAGTCCAGTGGAAGAGCCGGGGCAGAGAGTGGGACAGCGGCTGGTTCAGGGAACAGGAAGAGGAAAAGGGTCAAAACAGACACCCCTGCTCTGGAGTATCCCGGAGTACCAGGTGTTCACCAGAGCTCTCCTGTTCACGCGCATCTCGCCTTGGTGTTGTCTGGCTAGTGTGCGGTGAGAGAACAGTGGAGATGGATGGGGGGGGAGGGAGAGAGAGAGAGAAAGAGAAAGAGAGAGAGAGAGGCATTCTGCAGGCACCAGGATGAGCGATTCAGAGAAAACAAAAGCACACAGGCGTTTAAAGCGAGGTCCCACTGAGCATGCTCAGAACACACTGTGCAAGCGATAGGAAAAGGGAGGAGGGGGGACCTGTTGTTCTTTTTTTCTAATCACTCCAGTTTTCTCATTCTGTCTCTTATCTGTAGAAACAGGCATCTAATCCCTCAACACAACAGTCTGGCACTATGACTGTCAATACGCAGACACAACGGGTCCACATGTCATTGGCACCTGACACTGACACAATTGCTGTGTATCAAAGACTACTGAGCTGCTGTCTACCTGACAACACTTTTAACACATAACATTTATGCTCCCTGAGGTAGACAACATAATTAGAATGTATTGCATTCTGCATTGTATAAGAGAATCTAGCCACTGTTGATTTGATCAATTTATGCTGTAAACAGATTGACAAACAAGCCGAATCCACAGGTGGTTGTGTTCCAAAACATAGTGAGCCGTCTTCCTAACTGCACTCCAGGCAGAGTGTTATTTCTATGGCGTCAAATGAGTTACTGTATGCTGCCTTAGAAGCAGCTGAACATGCAAGAGGCATCATGCAGCAAGACGCCTCAGTAAATATTGGAACAGAGCCAATACATGTGAAACAATAACACTACATTAAACCTGTCAGATTAAAGCTCAGTAGTGGCTATTTGAACTACATTATAAAATGTGCCCAGAGAGAAAAACATAAAAATGACTGAAGGATAATCAGACAAGAACATGTCCCAATTTCCTCTCATCGTGCTGTCATAATAACGATCAAAACACCGGAGGAAAAAATACCCTGTTTGTGTCTCTTATTTGCTCTTATTTTTTTAAGCAATGTTTAGATTAAAGTGCCCCATAACTGCAGGTAATGCTTTTAATCCATTAATACTGACTTAATAGCTGGAATGCTTGACTGTGGTGTTTAGTGCCCTAGTGCACAAAAGCATGTCCTGATTTTTATTGTCTCCGAGAGCTGATGGAAAATTACAGTTCCATTAACTGCCAGAGGATGTTTCCAAGAGTTTTTAAGAAGAAATATTGACTTTTAAAAGACAAGACCTGCATTGATCCAAAAAACAACAACACAACAAAGAAAAAAAGCAGTAATATTTGATGACGCTCTGATTCACTGCTAATTTTACCCTGTCGTGACAACCATAAAAATGAGCCTCCAGAGAAAAAAGAATATTACACTAATACAGCTTATTATCTCTCCGCCTACTTGCGAATTAGCAAATACTTTAATTTATCAGACAAAAGCTTGGGTCTTTTGTTTTGAATGCAAAACAACCACTGCCATTAGCCCTTCTCTGTTAAGCCCCCGTCCTAAATGCTGCCCTGAACCCTTGTGCTCGATTCCAAGTCTGCACTTTGGTGATGTAACGCTGCAGACTCTTAGGTAATAGTCTGCATCAGTGCATTGGCTTGGCAAAAAGGAGGCACAGCAGTAGCATCAGGACAATACAATAACAGTTGGGGTGCCCAGTTATTGTCTCGTGGACCCCACGGACCCTCACAAGTGACATGAACCCAAGGAAATATTTTGTGCTGTTTGGGCTGAGGCCTGTGTAGAATTCTGTTTTTCCAAACCATTCTGCCTGGTGATAAAAAAAGAGGTTTGTCAAAAAAAAGGGGAATGATTCACACGACCACATGGAGCGCTAGCTAAGTGAGAGACGCACTCACTCTCACCTATCCTTCCAGTGAGATCTCACAAACGCCATCACGCATCCGGTGGTAATTCAGTCAAAAAGTTTCAGCAGCAAGAATGAAACTGACAGGAAAAGGAGACAGATGAAAAATGCCTCTGTCACTTTTTTCTTTGAAAAGTGACAGAGGTGTACAGCCATGAGATTTGGGGATGTGCAGTTTATTAAAGACAATAAATAAATGGCAACACAAACTTAGCTTTGTTTCTTATCTAATACACAACTTATCACTTCAGCCTGTGTTTAAAAATCAGTTTTTTGTTACTCTTCCTGTAAAATAAAAACAAGGTTTAAAAACCTACAAATGACATTCATTGATGTCATTAGAGTAATTTATACGCAACCTAAATTACTATTTTTGAAGCATATTTTTAAGTTGAATGAATTATTTAATAAACGTTTTCTAATAAAAAATAGCAAGCAATTAACAAAAATAAACAACATATGTTTGTTGTTGCATACATTTTAAATAAAGATACATTTAAAAAAATTGTATGCTAATCAATAAAAAAAAATCATTTACTGACACTATTGTCTCCTATACCAACAGGCTTGTTCCATACGGCGTGCTATAAATGCATCTATATGCTAAAAGGACACTTATATATGGTACCAGGGACAAGAGGAGGGCCCCTTTAAGAGCGAACTGCGTCAAAACCGATCAAATACAAAAGGCAAAAATGTAAAAGAACATTTTCCATGAGGGCTGAACAAAGCTGTTTCCATAGCTGCAGCTTAAAAGCAAAGCTCTCGCCGTCTTGCATGCGAGCATTCAGGGAACGCATGCCTAATGAAAACTGACATTTATGGTACAGCGAGACGCCCATGTCATTGGTTACTATCAGTAAAATCCTTGAAAGGCTATTATAAGCTCAAAAGAAATTACAGCATCATCATGCGCCACTCAGCCATTGGAAGCCACCGATAAGAAGTAAATAAATGAGTTCATTAGTTTTTCTTGACTACACCAATCAAGAAAGATTGTTTACCGGCATGTCCTTTTTGTGAAGAGTTCTTAGCGTGACATCATGTGGCCTGCAGAAATTCCTTCATGCAATGTCGCTGTTTATAACCACAATTTCTCAGGTTTTGGCAGCGAAGGGACAAAGAAACAAATTTACAAAAGCGAGACAAACGACACTGTCAAGGTGTAGTACCGGTGTAAAAAGAACTTCATTTCTTTCTAAACTCAGAAGGAAGTGATACTGGAAGGACACAATAAAGAAACCAGACCAACAAGTAATTGTATATAACCCTAAGGTATAGGATGACAACAAGCACAAAGACACTACGCAGGCAGGTGTGAAGAGTGATGTACTGTAGACAGAGAAGATCACAAGGGGATTAAAAGACTGTAACAACATCCTTCATCTCTGTCTGTCTCTGTGCGAACCACAATCAGCAACGGGTTGCACGGGTTAATGAATACTGAAGGAACGTCATGTCAGGATTACTTGCTACAAGACCATTTTTGAATTGATGACATCGCCCACCCGATACAGCTCTCACTTTACAGCTAGCTTTCAGATATTTCTCGACACAAATCTGCAGAGGCGGGGCTACGAGATGAGCGGGTTCGTATCTGTTTAGAGGGCAGTATACCAAGTCACGACGCGCATGAACACGCCGCTCTCTGTAAGGCTTTTGTGTGCATCTCTTTTCTAGAGCTCAAGGCTGTTCCAAAGTGTTCCATTTGCATGGCGGACCAAACAAAGGCCACGACAATAGCTCTAAGATGCACCTCTCATCGGGAAAATCGGGCTAGTGGGCTAAGATTCTTTTAGCATCTTGTTCCAAAATTTAAAAATACACAGTTTACAGGCAGGCAAATTCATGATTACATGTTTGGCTTCCTCAGGGTAAAAAAACTAATGTAGGACAGCGATTAGTCTTAAAACGGCTACTGTGCTAAACAGAAAAACTGTGGGACGTCTACAGTACACTAGACACTAGCGCCAAAATAATGCCCTGGGATCTTTCGAGTGAATCATCGACTTAATGCGTGACTTCATAAATGAGGTTGATGTCGAATGTTGGTTGGTTCTCACTTAAATTCATAGAATTGTATAATTCTCAGAAATCTGAGCATTATGAATGCAGGCTGCTAATACAAGGGTTAAGGTTATGAACAGACCCTTGAGCTGAAGAGCAATTGAGAACACAATTATGTGTACAATATAAAATATATCTCTATACCATAATGGCTTTATATGTTCTTTGCATCACCTTTAGTTTATCTAAGAACATTTGTATTTATGGTTATATAGCTGGAAAAAGAAACTGAGAATACAATGTTCTATATAAAGGGTCCCCTACAGCATCAAGCTGAAAACAAAATTTTTTGTTTCTAAATCAAATGTTTTTCCAATGTCTACACTAGATCTGAGTGCGCCAAGCAAATAATTCCCTTTACAATCAATGATCTACACACTCGAGCGTAGTTATAGCTGATTGATCCACATTAATGAACGTTCTAAGAACATTGCACCTTCAAGACTTCCAGTTAAGACATATTTGGACGCTTTCAGCTTAAGTGACTATTATAGAAACAGCTTGCTTTTCATGCACCAATAACATCAGATGTGGGCAGGGTGTATAACCAGTTTAATTCTGCGTGTAAATTTTAAGTCACTTTAGAGCAAAGGTAATCACTAAGTGACAAGCAACACAATAAGTAACAAGTATTTGCAGATGCCTCTGTTTAGTAACCTGTGACTGTGATTAAATAACAGATTTTGTTAAGCCCAATTTTTGGCACTTGATTAAGGACTCTGTGACTCAGTCCTTTAGTCTATAAAAGTCAAGTGAGGCATAAAGCTTATATAAACATTATAGAGATCTTTACATAACCATCCTTAACTCCAGTTATTCTGAGTCAGGCTACAATGAGTCAGGCTCATTCTGGCTATATACCCAAAATATGATCCTGAACAGTTTGTGTCAGCATAAGCAGGTACTACTTATCCTAAAAAGGAGCTTGAACTTTAACCAGATGATAGCATTAAGATTTTCTGGCTCCACAATTTTGCCACAGGACTGAAGCATCAAGCCTAATGTTTTCCCTGACACGGACACTTTCCTGTCAGGATCTATATTCATCAATAAACGACAACTGAAGCACAGAGCGTCTCGACTGACCAAACATAAATCAAGCAGATGTCAACTCGGGCTGATGTTATCATCGTTCATAGGAAATGAATGCAAATTGTGACTGTTTCACTTTTTATTACTATCTGTGACGTTATCTTTCATTCCAAAGTAAAGCAGCACAATTTCCCTTTTATTTGTCAAAATATGCATGACGGATCATTTCGCATAATGCTGACTTCTCTATTGCCATTATTGGTGGAAAATGCGATTCCCGCCCTTCCTGTGTGCATACATATATTGAAGCGTTCATGCATAATGCATGTGATGGAAAAAAAAGATAACGCCAACTGTGACAGCAAAAAAAGTTACAATCTTTTAAATTGTTACAATTTCAAAACAATGTGTCACCATATGTCGCTTCTTCCAGCAGAGTTGTCTGTGCTTATCCATGAAATACAAGCCAAAAGACTTGATTAGGTCTTTCTAAGGCAGCTTCCATTGAGTTCCATCTCCATGGCAACGATTCTAGTGCCATATTTCTTAATGGACACCATGGGCTCCACTGATTCAGACTGCAGGCAGCGCGAATTCTCTCCTGGGGAAATGCATTCAAAACAGCTTCCCTCCGCAGCTGTTGGGTATGAGCATAAAAACACGCTATTATCCAAACAAACACACACAGGTTAAGCAGTTTAAAAATCTCACGAGAGGTTTTTGTGTTCTGTTGAGTTGAATTTACTCCTTGACTGTAAATTTTACCATAGGAATGAGAAACACCCGCAAAGCTATTACATGCCTAGCATTAGCACAGAGTGCGGCACCATACAGAGCAATTGCTGCCAGGCTCTGAGTTATATATATAAAATAGTTCCTTTCTTTCTGCAATAAAGGCTTTTAAGGTCTGAAAAAGCTGCAATAAGTGGTACCGTAACTTCCATTTAGCATTACTAACGGTTACATTTTTGACAACAAAAAAAATCTGCAATCTACAGTACAACGGATTGCTTTAAATATATCTTTGTGCCTTTATAAGCTATAGTATAAGAGCTGTTAAACAATATTTAAAAATAACCATAGAGTCTTGCCTGTCCAGCCTTTATAAAGCTAGAATCGTAGCTTACTGTAGCTGCACGAAGCCCAGGCAGGTGACCAGAACAACCAATTATGTTCTATTAATAGCGTATATAACACTCACTGATTTCAGCTGCTTCTGAGTGACTCTGTCTGTCCCCTAACAACCCACCACCGCCACAGACTCGTATTGATAATGAATGGATAATCTACCGAGTAGATGCTTGCTCCTGTTTGAATTTTGATTGGCTGACAGACTGTGGTGCAAACCACAAATGGAGACGTATTGTTGAGAAGCACAAAGACTGGTATGAACTTCTCCTCTGCTGGACCTTCTAACATCTGGAAGTGTCTGACAAAGAGGTTATTAAAGAATGTGTGTATATTTGAAGCCAAATGAGGCTTTGTTAAACAAAAAAATACAATAAAAAAGCATTTAGCATCTGTTGAGCCAATTATACTACACACTGAAGGTCCCTCGTGAATGTTTTTTAACAATATGACATTTGATATTACAGTCATTCTTCAACAAAACATCTGGTCAGTGTCTTCATTTTTCCCATTTCTTTTCTGGCAATTTAAGGGATATTTGAAGGTAAAATAAGTAAAATAAACCACTTACTTTTTATGGGTTTCGTATCTGCCAGTGGCTCCAAGACTCTGTAAATGAAATAAAAGAATTGAAACATTTAGTTCATCATTATATACTAAATAAATAAAGTTAAAACCGCAAAACCACTTTGCGTTCATATAGCATTGTTTAAAATTAGGTTGTGTAATATTTGTGTGGAAATCAGACGCTTGCGTAAGGACAGCAATATTAGCCCTTCCTGCTAATGCAATGTCAAACAGAAATTTTTCATTTTGTAATTAGAGTAATCAATGCAGTCGCCAAGTGCCCGTTACAAGACACAGTGCCTTCACGCTTGGGAATGGCAGCCTCACTGTTGTCATAGCAACTTTGGAGAATATGTTTTGAAAATTACCTTTCTTGAAGATGTGCAAATTCTTTCATCTGACATTTAAAACCAAGCACAAGTGCTGTCTACATGGATACAGACTGGATAGCTACCAATATATTTAACTTCCCCAAAGGTTATAAAGTGTCATTAGTAATATTAGGCACAATTTAGATAAATCTAGCCTGTTTTGTTACTGTATAACAAGTATTGGGAATATGGGTTAACTTATGTTTGCTGTATGGTCTTTCATGCATATACTGTAAAAGAAAAAATTATTTTATTACTTCTAATATGAATTATCCAAAGCCAAAGCACAACACAATCTTCTGCTTCCTAATCAAATAGAAGAAATGAGCAATTATCAAACCATTATCTGAGGTCGTGCAGAGCATGACAAAATATATAGCTGGAATATAGCCTGTGCTTGTAAAACTGCTTAAAGCATTTTTTAATCTTTGAATAGACACACAAATATATGAGCATGCCTACAGGTACAACATACCTATAAAATAACAAAATTAAAAAGTAAATAAAAAAGTAATTATAAGTTTGGCAAAAGTTTCAATTTTTGTATCTGTAGGTTACTAATCAAATCTAAAGCAAATTTGTGGGACTGACCCCATTAACTCACATTTAGGTCACATTTCCATGCTTCAAATGGATCCCACCAGATAGTGAATAATTCTCAAGTAATGCTAACATAAACAATACAGATCTTCAGATTTTCAGAGTCATAGAAACAGAAATTCTAATATTAATGTTTATTTTTCAGTTCAACATTTTCCTTACATTTTACAAAATGATGCTTATAATAAAAATGTTTTCAGACTGTATATTGTGCTGGTATTAAAAGCAAAATATACAGTCCTTTCTAGGTCAAATGTCTAAAAAGCTCAGCAGCCTTGACAGCATTTTTTTTTTCCCTTTACAAAGCCATGAAAACATTTTGACATAATGAAGGAACACATCTTACATGATGTGACTCATGTAACTGTGATGTTCAAAACAAGCAAAATCAGTTTCCAGTGAGGATGACACATGGAACCCTTTGCCATGGCGTGGGGTACATAATGTTCTGTTCCAAAGTCATGCTTCCTACCAAAGCTCCCAGCGCGAATATGGCGAATCTATCTGAAAGGGTTGCAGTCTCCTGTGAGCTCTGCTTAACTGAACACACAGACATTTGATGAGATCATCTAGAGATTAATGACAATCATCATTAAGAGGGTAATTGTTTGAAACAAACTGAAATCCAGTTCCCTAAATATTCCATTACAAATTACTCCTACTGGTGGGCTGGATTTCAGTGATGTATGTTACACACACACACATACACACACACACACACTTATATGCTTATATAGTCATAAGAAAGTCATTATAAGTGGGAGGTACTGAAACACACATCATCTAATTAATTAAGAGGAATTGCATAATATGGAACAGTAGGAATACAAGTTGCAGCCACCAATTGTCTTTTAAAAGAGAAACAGGGCAGGGGTGAGAAGTAATTGTATTCCATTACCAAACAAAGTACTATTTTAGATAACCTGAACTTTAATTAAGTGCCACTGAGGCAGCATGAATGCTTGCTCCCACTTTTTCAAGGCACAAAATGTTCTTTTTTTTACTTATTAAAATTTCATTGTACCTGACCTTCAAAGCACTAAATACCTTTTTTTGTAGATCAACATGACTCAAGTCTGTCCTGTTTGTTTGCCGAGCTTACAAGCCAATCAAATTACACTCTCAGACTGGATTTTTATAGCCAATGACATTTCAGTGCAAACTGTATTTGGACAAATCTGTGGTCGCTCGTCCTTGTGTCTTATCAACACAGTCATGCATTTTAATCAAACATTGCACAACGTGGACAAACTACATTCAAATGTAAAAATGGTAAGTGACCTCTCTATAAAAAACATATTTATGCCAAACAACTATAAAATCTACTGATGCCAAATTTAAAAAAAATGAAAAAAAGTAGGTACATGTATAATTATCAGATTTTATTGCAAATTTGAAACATTAATAAAAAAGTTGTATTACTATACTATATTTTTCCCCATTCAGTATGACAGCAATTGTACCTGCATGCCTACTGTAAAATAAAAAATAAAAAAACCGCTGAACCCAAGATGGCCACAGAGTGAGCTGACTTGCCATGAAGGGACTTTGGTCATTCTCAGCAAGCCCCACTTTAACGCCCAGATCAAACGCAGTCTGCAGCAAAAATGACAGAGCACTCTTAAACCGTGTGAAAATGCGAACACTGCGAAATGTCCGCGGGCAGCAAATGTCAGCCGACTGGCGCTTTGAGCTCAACGGCTTTGAGATTTCTAATAGAGAGAATTGCTATCGACAGCTTGTTGATTTTGGTGAAATGTCACACTCAGGAAGCTCTGTCGGGAACGCGATGCAGGGCTGCACTAGCTGGCGCCTGTTTTTTAATGTCAGTGGACCTTCCGGGCTAATACAGCGGTTCAGGGGTGACAGCTGTCAATCTGTGGGACTAAAATGAGCCTGGATGGATGTAATTGCTTTAAACATGCACTGGGGCCGAGACAATATGCTGATACTGCCTGTGGCAAAAACAGAAACCGTACAGGTTTCTACTGCAAGTTTGTTCATGTAGACATACAACCAAACTCTGACACGTTTCAGAACAGAAAATAACTATTTACTGGTAGCTGCACTTACCGCAAGGTGAAACGTATGGTAACAATTGAGTGCCAAATATACTTGAGCAATAATCCTTGTGCGTGTGATTTAAAAAAAAAGTGACTTCAAAAAAAAAGTTCTTGCTATACAACAACCGTTGATAGTGAACAGGGTCTGTCAAGGTAAGATCCTGAAACCAAGACTTCAAAATACAAAGTCTCAAAAGTAATCCACTTTCATGATTCACAGCATATAAACATATTGCTATTTTCAGATCTGTGCTGTATTATTCCTTTAAAATAAGCATTTGCAACTTGAAGTACTCACTCAACAGTCCATTTATTCATATAATGTACCAAAAAAATTGTGGGAACCTATTTACCCATAAGGCATCACCTACACATCAGGTGTCTAAAAGCTTGTTCTATAGCAGCAGTACACCTGTACTGTCCCGGCACACAACAGAAAAGCGTGTCACAGCTGTGCATACGTGGCACTGATAAACGCTGGAAACAAACACTCACATCCGAACCTCACACAGTGACAGACAGTAAAACAAAAGCGCTCATCAGCCCAAAATATCAGCTTTAAAGGAAGCACAACTGCTACTGTGAGCTTCCAAGTTGAATACTTACGAATGGATGACTTTCACCATTTCCCTTCATCAACACGTCAGACTGAATCTTCAGTGATTCTCCATTTCACAACACATTGAACAATCCTGTTTTTTGCCACAACAGAACACAATAAACTTCTCTGCTCTGGTGCATCAGAGCGGAACGTGTTCACATGCGCGTGGAGTGTTAACAGACTACATGGAACATAATGGCACTTTCCATAGACACATTTTTTCTAACAGGAAACGCATTGCTGACGTTGTAGCCTTTCTCATTCCTAAATCTCTTTGAACACTAGCATCTGCTTCATAAATAATTGCAACGTAAATGTTTTTCATGACACGTTTGGGGGAAAAAACTCAATGCGGCACTAGGCATCTGCATAGCGTTTTGTAGCTCATAATTGGACAAATTAAAGGCTGACATGAGACCTGCTATAATTGCAGCCCATGGGGTATCTGGAGGTGTGTAACCTTGCGGTTAATCACCATAATCAATAATTCACTTTGACTGATTCAAGGTGCATATTTAAGATACACATTTCAAAGCTCTGCAGCTGGTGGCTCATCGCAGATGCCTGGTTTATCTAATCTGCCTCTTGGACTGGGCTAAGAGCTTTCTGCATCTTGACCCCGCTCATAAGAGCTTAAGGGATCATACACAGCTAAAACTGAGAGCCTGTTTTCAGCTCTGGATGTAATGAATGAAGCGAACAGCTTGAACTGAACTCATATAACCTCTTTCTGTAGATTAAACTGGGCAAGTTTAAGCTGACAGCCAAGACAGTCATGGGCTTCTAGAAGTTCTCACTTCACTGTGCTAATTTGAACAAGGCCTTTATTTTTCTATTTGTCAGTAGAGTAAACTGTAGCATGGTTGTTAAACCTCTCCCAGGCCCAATTAGGGGAGCAATGCTAGCATTCATAGCCCAGATCTCGCTTCTGGTCTGGGAGGAAGAGGGGGCTGCGGCGATGCCCCTGGCAGCCCAGTCCTGGCAGCTCCTGGGCCCTGTGGCAGCAATATTAAGTGACTGCTGAAATTCATGGCCTAAGCAACCATTTTATATGTCTAGGTGACAACCGGCTTTCATATGGTGCAGGCGTTTTGCAACACATTAGCAAATTGTGCCGTTTCATTATTCATTAGGGTGCCGTCGTGCAGGAACACGAAAGCATGGTGTGAAAAACAGGAGGGTTCCCTTTACGGCGATTATTGGAGTTTCTTGTGTTATCAGGGCGAACAATAAAAAAGCTTTTTTGTGAGGAGGTGTTACACAAGTGTGAAATCGCTTTTACAGCGACAATATATGAGATAAAAAGCTGTTGTCTTAATTGCGCACAGGGTAAGTCATTGCACTTCCTGTTGTGGATGTATACACGCTACACTTAACCTACAACTGTTTAAAATAGCATTTTACTTCTTTAATAAGTTTGTATGTAACATTATGATGACAAGAAAAAAATACATTTTCATAGTTGGGCTCTCAAACCACAGAAACTTCTTAAATAGACTAGTAAAGACCAAAGATGTTTAAAAATGGTAAAACATGTCAAATAAACATTATCCGGTCACTAAAACCCATACCTTCCCTCTTATGCATTCATTTAAAATTTAACCTAACAATCTTTATTGAGAAAAACAGCCCTTGGGCACATTGTGTCAACTACTCAGATGCAAGCATGAAATTTTAATACTCATTGCTACTGATGCATCGAAAAGGAAACGGGCCAAAACGCAAGACTGGACCCACTGGGCTGAAAACAGACACTGAAAAGCAAATTTTAAAACAGCATTTATTCTAAATAACCACAAGGTTTTTAAGTGATTACCCAAATTTCCCTCAGCTGGTGTGACACATTCAGGGCGAGTGTGTGAGTCTCATCAACTGTAAACCTGAGCTCTCGTCTCATCAGCAGCAGCTGTCGTTTACATTATATATGATTAAACCTGGATCAACTCTTATACACTGTATTTTCTCCATGTCAAAGATTTGGTTATTGGATGACCTTAAGTAGAATTTTCAGCCAGGTTTTTTAGTGTCCAGAATTTTGAAGCCCCCTTCACATTGCATTGTTTTTTAAAATTATCTTTAAAAAGCCTTTAAATTATTACTATACCTCTAAAATAAAAAGAATTCTTACAAAGGCCTACTGTATACCTTTTACCACATACCTCATAAGACATAGGGTTAGGTTAGACATATATACAGACACACATACATACATACATACATACATATATATAATGCATGCATGCATGCATGCGTATGTATGTATGTATGTATGTATGTATGTATGTATGTATGTATGTATGTATGTATGTATGTATGTATGTATGTACACATATACACATACACATACATACATATATATTTATGAGAGAATATATACCTTAAATGGCATACAAATATACTATATGAATTACAGCAATTGTGACACGAAACAGCTAATCTAATCTACGAGACAGCTAATCTAATTTTTCTCTCCACAACTTAGTAGACTGTTCTTCCTCTCCGTAATGTGCTGCAAAATTGATTCCTCCCACACAGACAAGACAATCACAAACATCTGAAACCAGAGATTCAAACTAGGCTGCCGCATCCAAACTATTATGACGTCTGGATGCAACACGGCTTTGAAATCGCTCCGCAGAGTCTCCTACCCACGCGCATCACCTCAGGCTAGACATCAGCGCCGGCGATGCGAAGAGAGGGCAAGCTTGCCCTCTTATGGTCTTTCCTTGAAGTAAACCTTCATAGAGGGCACAAAAACTTTCCCGCAGCATGTGAGTGGATATAGACCACTCCCCCCATCCAAGTGCAAGGAAAATAGCCGGCCCCCGTTAGACAGCAGGAGAGTTCTCTTTTGGCGGCGCTTGACTAAGTGGACCCTGTAATAAGTCTGGCTGTCTGATTAGAGTGATAGACACGCAGGAATCCAGCAGGCGCTGCCAGAGACCACCGCACCGAGAAGAGGAGGAGGGGGGGCGGGAGAGGAGCGAGGACAGAATGTCTGACAGAAGTTTGGAGGTAAACATTTCTGCACAGTCCTAGCAGGAATGCAGACCTTGCGTTGGCTTGGACCGCAGGGACTATGGGCACTGAGAGGAGGGGCTGTAGGCTAATGTACAGTACATTTCTCTTAAAGAGGGTGAAAATGAAAAAATCTCAGCGGGGGAATACAAATTGCACTCCATGCTGTCTGTGAAACGGTCATTAAATGCGTGTTCAAGGATGCTGATGTTACCAACGACTCTAGATATTAACAAAACTACAGTGTCTTGACAATGACTATAACTGAGGGAAAATACAAGAGTGAGGTGACTTTCTCTAAGGCATCTTTGTGGTCACCCGTGATTACAGCAGGTCCCTTTATCAAAGTCACAGCTTCTGTCTAAAGGTTTTAAGTGTATTACAGTGTAAAGCTCCAAGCCATAACACACCAAGATCCATCTCAAATGATACAATTCCTCAGAGCTAGTGGATGGCAAGATTGGTTTTCATGCTTCTGACTGTCCTATCACATCACACTCAATGCTTTATGCACCTTGAGCTAAAGACCTGACCCTCAGACAAGCGCTAAACTAGCACCATGGTAACGCGTTTACCGAGGACAATAAATTTGCCGCATCGGTCTGTATCTTTCAATCTAAATCCTATGGCTGAGTTGAATTTGGTGTAGAAATTACCTAGAAGTTAGAGGAGGTGGGCACTGTAAACCTCATCGACCTGGCTCATGAATATTAATTAGGTGACAAAGTTTGCAAAAACTGATTTGCTAAAAAGCGGATAAGTGGTCACAACACATTTCTGGATTACTGCTGACTGATTGCACATTCGTTTCGAGCTGTTTTTTATGCAAACTACTAAAACTAAAACATGGGGCTTTGTTCACATCCCACACAATTACAATTTGCTGTTCAAACAAACCCTCTAGTATTCTGACTTTCACAGTGATTTGCATAACCTGGCAACATCATTACACATAAAGGCTGCAGTCCTACAGGCAATAACAACGCTGCAGATTCATCCTTCAGGTACATTTTAATTTTACAGCCTTTACCCTTCACCATAACAAAGGAACTCTCCTGAAATTTTCCATTAGGTCACGCCTGAGCTGTTAGCAGGGAAAATTCTGGAATATCTGTGTAACTGTGTTTCCCTGGACATGAGGCTGTAAAGTCTGACAACTCATGCAGAAGCAGTCTGAGAATTAAGAAAAAAAAATGTAGGTAGCTTAGGTTAGTGGACAGGACACATCACTTCTAAGAAATCATCTTGGTCCAAACAATGTTTTATTGTGGCACTCTTTTACTCCAGAGGAAAAAACACCTAAATGATGTAAAATTCTGCCCGCAGTATAAAAACACATACTCTAAATCTATTGTTCCATATTTGTGGTTACAGAGCAAATTTCTGGAACAATTGTTCAGAAATGACAGTGAGAGCGTGTGTGTGTGTGTATGTGTGTGTGTGTGTGTGTGAGAGTGAGAGTGAGAGTGAGAGTGAGAGAGAGAGTGAGAGTGAGAGAGAGAGAGAGAGAGAGAGAGAGAGAGACAAAAACAGAGAGAGGAATGTACAAACAATGAGCTTTTTTTCTAGACCAGTAAATTATCTCCAGCTGAACTATAAATTCCTGCTCAGTTTTTATAATGTATGCAGATTATCAATCCAGTCTGCTCCGTGTCCCATAATTCCATTAGCTTGTCTGCCTGGACATAATGTTCTCAGGAGATTTATTGTATGTGTGTTCAAGGCAAACCTTGCGAGACAGAAAGACTGGACGGTGCTAAGGCAATAAACAGACTATAGAATAAATTCTATTTCTATAGACTCGCTGGTTGCACGAAATAATAAATGTACAATCAATGTGGTCTGACTCACAAATAACAGACTGTTGTTTAGTTTTCAACTAGTTCTTTTAAAAGAATCTGTTAAGTACTAAATGCATCACGGGAATGCAGGAACTGAAAACATTCAGGATATTAAATTTGCTCTCGTGGGAAAACATAACTTTTACGTAATGGTGAATTTCATTGGAATTTGTACAAAAGGTATTTGTACAAAAATGTGTTTTCATGAGAAAAAGCATGAAGGTCAAGCTATAACCATGACAAGGCAAAAGCAGATCTTACAACGATTGCACAAATTAGCCATTAAATCACTAAAACACGAAAACGCCAAAGGTTTTGTGGGGTCATGAGATTCTGTTGAAATATTTTTTCCTGTATTTCCATTCCTAGCTGTTGCATTATTTTACAACTTCAAGAATTTACAGCACATTTACAAACATAAAGAGATTAAAACGCCAGCAATCAAGGCTCCTTGGAGACGGTGGTGAAATAACGTTCACAAATTTGGTATTACAGTTACAATCCATTCTTCCCTTTGTCTGTAAAAATGTGTAATTTTAATAATCAAGCTCAATAATGTATAAAGCCCATTTGTGAAAACAATCGAGAAACAAATGACATAACTTTCAGAGCGCACGCCACACAGATAATATCATTGCTGCATTATTTCCGCACCGCTGGTTTAATGACATCTCCTGAGAGTTCTAAATTAACTCGCTACGAAGACGCAAATGTTAAACTGAGGAACTAACAATACCAGAAAACAATCACCACCAATTTCCTTCAAGAACAAAACAATTACTAGACTTTTGTTTCCTGTTAACGGTGACAACCTTGGCGTATTTTGCCGTTCGAAGAACGCTCCACAATGGCAGTCGGCACAAAGGCAGGCTCAAGCGCTCTGCTAGCCACTCGAAACATTACATAACCTGACTTTGAAAGACGCGAACTCTACAACCGCTCATTTGTTGCTATGGAAACGAGGGCGACTGTAGCGGAGAATGAAACCTGAACTTGTGCGGGCAGCGCGTGTCATATGTTCAATTGTGTTGTATCAAGTTGCCTTACTGCTTCCTAATGAGAGAGATTCCTGCGGTGCTCTGGCTAGCGCAGCACAACATTATTTTCACATTATGAAAGCACATCTACTCATACCATCTGGTTTGGTGCGTTCCGAGCGTGGAGTGCCACATACCATAATGATATTTAACACTGTTGACACGCAGGCTGATATTCAGCACAGTTCTAATGTGGCAAATATCTCATTCTGTCGTAAAGGATAATTTTACCGGTGCCTGGTGGTTTTGGAGGGCACTTTAAAGCAATATTTCTTTCCTTGTGATATTACAGCTTATGATGCAGATAATAAGGTCTAAGGATGCTGTGCGTTTATATGCACCAGCCTGGCAACTGCCGCTGAGATCAAAAGGAACAGCACAGACTGCGTAGCTGTCCCCAGGTAGGTATTGTTGCTAAAATTTGGTGAATGGCAGCATCACACAGAGACACACACACACACCCTCCCTTATACATGCAGAGACACCATTTGTGTCTGTCTGTCACACATTTAAGCCTACAGCCATTAACATGCTCTGTCGCCACACTGTTTTATATACCGTCTAACCATAACGTTTACATTTTTGTTCCAATCAAAAGATTTTTAAATTATTTATCTAGTTTACATTTCTTTCAAATGCCATGTTATTCTTCACATACATTTCTTCATTGTAAACATTGCAATTGCCTCATTATTCATCATAACAATAATTGCCAATACAATTCAAAGTAACAGGTTCACAAAAAAACTGGGTGCTGTTTTTGCTACTTACTAAATGTGCTCATAATTCAAGAAGTTCTAAGAACAGCTACTCTAAGACTAGACCTTGCTATAATCATGTTCATGGTCACCTGAGGCCAGCAACACAGCATAAACACTATATGTCCGTCTTATACAAGCACATTTATATAAGCCACCTTCAAATAAATGCACAGAAGTGCCTTCTTAATCAAGGCAAATGTATGCAGATTGAATTCGTGTTCATGTTCCCAACATAAAGTTACAAGGAAGCAACCGTTCAGGCGTCCTCACAGCACTGACTCACAGGTGTAGGATGACAGATGAGTGTTAAGCGAAAAGAAAGATACGATCAAACTCCAGTTAAAATTCTGGGCAAATACACTTCTGCTTAGAACAGTTACACAACTGCAGAACCTCACGGCAAAAGCACAGCAGCCGTGAAACTGTCAAAACACAGCGCGTTACATCAACATCCGCCTACAATGGTACATGCGCTCGGAGCCGTTATTAAATGCAAAGATATTTGCATCCAAGTAAACAAACAAGCACAGCAGCAAACAAGCAATGGACCGAGGGCAAACCTATACATTTACTTCCTCAACAGAATATAACATTTCGTCCTTCTGTTTAAAAGCAACATATCGCCACTTACGTGGATGTTTCGGAGTTTCTTTTTGCCCCTCTCCAGTCGGCTGAGGAGTCTGTGATGTTCTCTAGGCGTTTGCTGAAGAAGACGGTCATCGACTGATATGGTCTTCCTAAGAGCCGCACGATCCCTCCAAAACTCAGGGACGGGGCTCTGAGAATCCACAGTCCTGGGGAAGCGCTTCAGTTCTGACAGTGACGACGGCTCCCCTCGGTCGTGGTCACGCAGTACTGACCCTGAAAGGGAGAAACAGACACCTGAGGTGATAACTGACACCTGACAGAAAGAATACACCAGAAAATAAACGCACACACAGGAAAAGACCGAAACCACACAAATACACTGCAAAATAATATTGTTTAAAGCGTATATTTTTGTGCTATTCTTAGCAAAACAGCTTTACAATGTGAAATATCAGCACAAGTCCGAGCATAGAGCGTGAACTCAACAGAATTTAGTGAGGCTTAACACAACAAAGAGAAACTTATTGCCAATAGTGTAAAAGCTGCACTTAGTTTAAATGAAAATTAAACTAAATGAAAACAACTCTTAGCATTGAACACGATTTTGCTTCTCAATAAAACTGAATTTATTTACCTTTAAATATGTTGGGATATTTTTACTTGAAATTAGGACAAACACTGAAATAAGATCTACTTCAGAAGTTATGGTGTTAGTAGAAGAATTTAAGAAAACAGGGAAACCATCTTAAAATACTTTTAATAACCAAAACCTATGAGACCAAGAGAATACAAGGCAACACAACATGCTCAGCTCAAAACCAGGGAGCATTTATACACAAAATAACAAAACTAGAATAACTAGAAACTGGTGAAATCAATAGGTAACTAGATAAATGGAAAAACTAATGATGAATTAACTTAACAAGGGGTAAACAAAAAAGCACGACAACTAAACCCAACAAATGAAGGGTGGTTTTAAAATACATAACAGGCAACAGTTGCATCACAATTTGTTATGCAAGAAGGAACTTTAATTAAAGCCAAAATGGAAATAGTCATTACTAACCACAGCCAACTCAAATGGTCAATATTCACAGTCTATTTTTCTCAATTCTCATGTGAATTCATCTGATTAGCAGCTTCTCGCTGCTTCTGTAACAATTTCACTTTATGAGCACAGCTCTACATAATTGCAGTAAAACATAAATTACTGTCTATTGTAGCACATCAATGAGTAACAGTTGTTAGCTGAATGGCTGCAAAATGTACACATTTACAAACTTCAGATAGCAAAACATGAATACTGAATAAGAAGAGGGCCTCTGTTTCAGAGAAATAAAGGGGATTTAAAGGAAAAGTTTAACTAAAACTTACATTTTTACTCAATTTACTCACCCTCAAGCCATGCGAGGTGTACTTGACTTCACTCAGGTAAACAGAGTTAGAATTATATTGATAGCCATACTGGCTCTTTTCAGCTTTATAGTGGCAAGAAAAGTACCGGAAAGTTCCAAATAATGCATCCATCCATCATGAATATAATCCATATGACCACAGTCAAGCCTCATTAGCAATCCATACGTTTCCTGTGAATGTAAACAGCTATATGGGTACAACCAACATGGTAGCACACAGACTCCATGTCAATAACTTCAAATCTCATTGGTTCATTGGCTTATTGGTGGACTAGCTGTCATGTGTTACGTTTCAAGACACCCAAGAACCAATGAGATTCAAAGTTATCAACATGTCACCATATTTAAAGTTTGTTTGTTTATGTTTTGACATTTTTAAATGTTTATTATAACAGTGTTATTTTGTAACAATGTTTGTATGGGAGGGAGGCAATCTCAAAACAGACCTTTAAAAACCAAACCCAAGAGGCCACAAAACACAATAATCAAACACAAACACCAAACAAGGAACAGAAATAAACCACATGTATCGATACTAAACTAGAACCATGTGAAAACAATCAGTAACTATAGCAATGGAGGAGGAGCTAACAATGAACAAATTAACATGATAATGGCCAAATGAACAAGGGAAACCAAAAAACACGGGAGAAAAGAATCTAAAAGCAAAATATACTTGCTATCAGCAGGTGTTGTGGGTTCATTTCTGTCTATGTTTGTTAACTTTTAAACAAACTCTTTTAAAGTCTTTGTTTCTAAGGTTTATAATCACACACTCACTCACACACACACACACACACACTCTCACACTCCTTTTATGCTGGTAGATACTGCAGTGTTTGGTTTCCCTGAATCATCAGCTGGTGGGTTGTGGAGTTGGAACTCCTTATCCAGTATCTGTTCTCAGTATGGTGTCCTCTCCTCCACTTACCAATAAAAATTGCATGAGGAGCTAACAGTCATTGTCTTTCCTTAGAGACCTTTGCGGGAAGAACTAAACAGAACCTCCACTGGGCTGGACATTAAAGCACCACTTGTGAATTTGGTTTTATAGCTACGTTCCATTGTTTTGCATCTGTAGCGTGTTAGCAAAACGCAAACGATGCCAAAAAAATTATTAAGAGTTATTTATATTCAGTTTGTTCCATTGACAAATAAAGCAAATACAAACCTCTGCATTTTTTGTGTTTACATTAGTTACCCAGGTGTCACAAGCGGTTTGCATGCTACAGCTATTTATTGTTATGTAATCTCAGCAGATTGTAACTTTGTAAGTTCATTGCTATGGCAACAATAGTGACTGTAGCTGAGGGAATGAAACTCAAACTGATGTGCAACGTGCTTGTGTGTCATGCTGTATGTCCGATTATGGAATATCACGTTATTTTCTGCGTCCTAACGAGAATTTCCTGCGGCGCTCTGGCTAGCGCTGAACATTATTTTCACATTATGAGCGAACATCTACTCATACCATCTGCTTCGGTGCCCTCAGAAGTGTTTACAAGCCATCTTCATATTTGACAAGCTACCTGCTTATTCAGTATAACGTGATATTAAAACATCATATGTAAATATTAAAAACCCTCACACCTTTGTATTTATTTTGTATTGTATTATTGTATGTTTTTTCTCAGATATTTGCACCTCAGATATTTGTTGTCAGTCTTTACCTTTGTAGTTAATATTTACCTTTATATGTTACAGTTACAGTCAAACCAAACATGTTTGTATCAACCATCACACCAAAATGTGTGCTGTGAAATGTTATGATAAATGACATCTGAGATGTAATTCCTGCAGTCGGGTGTCAGCAAAGATTCATTTCTGTGAAGTGTGCAGCTGTTCTGCTGCATCACCTGCAGTGGCTGTATTTGTAAGCCCTCCTACAGATGTTTGTGAGGATATGTGTTCCTCCAGGGCTGAGCGCATTTACAAGCCTAATGAGACTCACACGTCAAATTCATTTTTATTTACCAACAACTCCACTTAAAAGTCAAATAAGTGATCAAACCACAAATTGTGGGAATAACCTAATTTGTCCAATTAGGCGTTTTGCCTGAAAAGCGTTCACGGATGGACACAGAGACGCCGGCATGTCTTTTCACCGTTGCGGAGTGTAAAGCGTTTGATAAGTGTAATTTAACACCAAGTCCGACTAAATTAACAAACGTGAGAGGATTCTTAAAACCCTACAACAACCACAGCTGGTGCTAATGATTCCAGTTTCCATGACAACCATTTGGGTTCCATCTTCATCATCCTCAGGAGTAAGGGCAAAGAAGTATTGGCCGTAGGGGTGCGGGTCTGTTCATTCATTGGGAAGGCTGTACTTTTTGCCAAAAGACACACTGCATGTCATCGAGTGCCATTAGGGCAGAACCCCCCCACCCACCATTAACCACTCTAGGAAAGTGTAGCATGTATTTATTGATAGCGTGCCCTGGTAGGGGGATGTCACTGAGAATTATGGTTCACTGATGTTTCACTTACTACAGTTCAGCATTTAAACTTAACTGATGTCGTGACGGTAAATCTCGTTGATTTACAGAATTAACACAGAAACCAGAATCTGATGCAGGACATATCTAAGACGGGTTGGCTAATAAAAATGAGTCTAAAATATGCATCTTTGCCAGAGAAACAAGACATTGGTCTGTTGAATGGAAGAGATGCCTTAGTGCGCTGTGTAAAATTCATCAGTGTTTGGTCTGTTTTCCCAAAAGGCTGTAAAGTTTAAATAAGTACACAAGTTACTTTTTAAACTTTTGGAAGCACGCTGATATATAGATGGTATCAAAGCTAATGCGTATAAAAGTCCACAAAACTAAATTAACAGTATACAGTATTAAAGTAGAATGAATTTTCATTTGCAACGTAGCTTTTAAAATTAAAACGATGCAAACAAGGTTATGAAAAGTCAACGGTTTACTATTTATAAAAGATAATTCCCTGAGCCAAACTGTGGTTTCCTTTTATAAGGCATCATAAATCTTGTGCTGTTTGCAAACCTATCTTAACCTCAAATCATCTGACATGAAATACAATGTGGCAATTGATGCTGAAACAACTGTGGGGTTAATCACCAGCTACACAGTCTGAATGACACTTGACATTGTAATGGAAAAAGGCTTTGGGTGTTGAATAACAATTCTTATGACCTTAGAGTACTCAGAAATACTCAAATGAAATGACGACTAAAAACTGAACTAGTCTATCATCTCTTAAGGACCATCGTTTGGGTTCGTTTCTCTGCACGCTTTCAATTGCAATAGTGACCCCTAGTGGACCACCGAGGTACTTTATTAGAAAACTACATTAGGTAACGTGTATTTCATTTATTGTTATTAATATTATATATTAATTTAATTTATTTATTTAATTTGTAAGAAAAAACAACCTGTATGAAGAGACAGAGAAACGAGCTGTTTTATATTGAATGTAAAATTATGTTGCATTTTAAACATGGCAACATAGTACCATGTACAACTATATTTGTGTTTTTACATATTTTGTTATGATGCTTAAATTTACTAGCAACTTTAGTTTTGGTTGAAGTTTTGCATTTGCTTATCCAAGTAAATGAGTTTTAAAACCACTACTGTAGCTGTTCTCTCAACATTATTTATATTGATTAAGATAATTTGGTAACACTTTACAATAACATCTTATTCCATAACATTAGTTAATGCCTTAACCTTTACAGTATTTATTATTCATTATTCAACAATTGTTCATTGTTCATTCATATCAAGACACACGTCAAGACACAAAAAACATGTTTGATTTTAAACGCTTTATGAAAATTTTAATATGTATCATGTATCATGCATTTGACTGAGATTAATAAATGCTTTAGAAAACTGTTCATTATTAGTTCATCTTAACTAATGTAGCGATGCAACAAATGGAACCTTATTGCACAGCATTACCAGTAATTCAAGTCGTTCACACTTTTACAACATAATTGAGGCCACAGCGGTAATGCTAACAGTAAACGCATAAGTGGAGTTTTCAGAATGAACAAGTAAGTGAATGAGTGAACAGTTCGCACCCACACGACCCTTTTAGCCCGTTTTATCTGCCTTGTGCCATTTAGCGACCCGCTCCACACAGGAGATGCCTAATATTGATTGTGTCATTCGGCGCATTAAAGCCGATTTTCACAACCCAGGTAATAACGGAGAGCCCCGCGAGCGGTAAGCAATCATCCAACAACACTCATTCTATTACACACAAGGGTGTCATTAAAGAAAACTAACACCCAGCATCCATTGGGGCTCTTTGGATAAAATATTGATTGTGGCACTAATGCTGACATCAATATGTGTGGAGAGCAGTGCCGTGGAAAGTATCCCAGAATGCCTTGAGGGGCGTTACATTGACACCACTTTCTCTTTTCATTTCTTTCACTTGCAGCCCCAGAGGTGAATCCTGGTATGAGAAACACTGTCACTATAACTGAGCCACAGTGCTGACAACACTACTGCTACATGCTTACTAAAGCAAAGCTGAGGTAACGTTCCCAGCTAACAGGGAACGTTCTCAAAACATTGTCTAAAGGTTCTTTTAAAGTTATATAACAGAAAAAAAGTTTCTGCAGTAATATTTGTAGAATTTTGTTTAATTTTATATATGTTATATATTAAAAATGTCATTCCTAAAGTGTTTTTGGAACATTAAGTAAGGTTCCTATAACAAAGCTGCAATGTTAATACAGACATATTGAATTTTCCCTGAACTTTTACAATGATATATTTTAATAAGGTTTGGGCTAACAACCTCTAATGGAAAGATACTGTTTCCTCTGGCATTTTGACAATTTTGAATCATGCATTACATTTAAAATATTAGTCCAAAGTACTGCATTATGGGAAATGGTGTTGAACACAAATACGAAAAACAGTACATACTATTTACAGCGCATAATAGTAGTGTGCTAGCATACTACTTTAAACACAGCCCAATTATTCATGCTTTTCACAGAATTAAGGATACCACACAGGTCTGACAAGACACAAACAATTGCCAAGAATAGTCATTTTGGGGTGTGCTATCCCTTTAAGAAGTTCACTGTAGAACCCTCAACTGTTTACATACCGAGGAAAGGCAGAGCTGTTTATGCAGCTAACAAAAGTCGTTTCCTGTTGTTTTGTACCACCCCTAAAGATACTGATAATAGTTTCTCTCCTCTTTTAAAGGGGTAGGTGGGGATACAGAATGACTGAATAGATGTCTCTTCTTTTTATTCATCATCTCTCAGTTTGCCAGTACCAGAATAATATTGTTTTTCTTGACAAGCCCTTGTGAAATGAATTGTTCATTAGGCCGTCTATAAGGTTCACCACTGCTATTGTGATAGCGCTAATGAACATCGCATGCAGGGCACTGCCTCGAATAAACCTACAATTATGAGTCATTCTGAAACACAAGCGGTGCATTAATGACAGGGCCACCTCAGAGACTGACAGCAGAACAGCGTGAAGTCAAGAACTGCATTAGGTTTGTTAAAACACACTGAAATAAGGCTATGACATATAATGTGACACGTTCAAACACAAAGTGTTTCTTTGGCTGTCGAGAGCTATTTGTATAATTGTGTGATCTCTGTATTTTGTTAGAGTTTAGTGGTGTTTTTATAGTGAGTACTATGACACTTGTGTATTTATATAAAATAGCATGAGATGTCAAAAAATGTATAACATTTTAAACAAATTTCTGTGACCTCACAGTGTTAGATCATTTACTACTAGTATCTTTTACACAAAAAAAACACAGCAAATGTTTCTGGCAAAGACAATTTGCCGGGTTACTCGAGTCATTATTTTACAGAAAACCTCTGCCCTCAATTTAGACAAATGCGTATGTCAAACTAATGTGCAAACTGTGTGATCCAATTGGATATAACAGGTGATCAAATGTAAATAAAAACGAAGAGCAGCAGGAGCAAAGTGGGACATATCCTAGCGAACAACAGAATAAACAAATCCTTTCAAGATCTCCAAATGACATAATGTGATTTTCTCAAAGCTCAAGCAGAGAACTTCTGTCATAGAAATGCTGCACACAGACTTTTCATTCGCTTGAAAGAAGATTCAAATCACACACAGAAGCCACAAGAGTTCTTAAAGCTGGAAGGTGGCATTTGTGATAAATGGAGGTGATGCAGATGACTGGCATACCTGATGCGTCCCAGTGCAGTCCTCCAGGGCTGGCTGCCAGCCTCCGTCGTTTTCTCACGCTAGTGCTGCCTTGACAGGAGTCTCCAGTGGGCTTGGGCAGAGGAGTTGAGGTGGTCCGCAGGGGCTCTGTGGACTGAGGGGAAACTGAAACCGGCAGGATCGGAGAGGGTGGCAAGTGATAGGTTTTCCTCTCCTGGCACTGGCTCAGATGGATTGACTCCTTCTCCACGGGCCTGTGGAACAAAAAGATTTCATTTGTGCTGTCACTCCACTATAATTAGCTGTCATACAGTGATGTTTTCATGATCGCAATTGAGTTTCCCCCCCACCGCACAGCGTGTCGTACCAGCAGCGATAAACGGCCAATCAACATAGAGAAAATTATAGCTTTCAGACGTGCGATAGAAAAGAAGGGAATTAGAGATGTGGAAAATGTGTGAGAACAAAATGCATGAGAATATTTTAAAGCATTATATTATAAACATCAGGAGGCCTTGACAATAATATGTAAGTAATTTAATGCTTAATTTACTCTTCATAGTAGATTTCTTATAGGATTTTTAAAATTAAATATTTAGCATTATTTAAAACATTAAATGCTAAATAAAAAAAATTAAACACTTAAAAAGTGTACTTTAAAATGTTTACTGTTTTATTAAAAATGTTTTAAATAAACAACTAGCATGGTCAAAAAAAGCAAAACACCACTTCACTAAACACCATGTTTTAGTGTGTTTTAGCAAACACACATTTTAGTACCTGGAATCTGGGAGGGTATAACTTTGACTTTTCCACGATCCTTTCCTGTAAGATTCATTTTTTGTTCTTCCAAACAAAAACTCAAAGATTCGTTCCACTCCAAACATGATGCCCCTATAAAATCTTTCCTCTTCATGTATAAAAACTAGCGAATATATTCCATGTGATGATTCTGTGTCAGCCACAAGCAGCAAATAAAACCGGAATGCACCTGTTACAGTCCCAACGGTCCGGTTTTTGCCCATAAACTCCCGTAGCTAAAGCTTTTTCATAGTCAAATCAAAACCGCAATCGCACAGAGTGGAAATAAGGCCTTTGTTGAACAAAACAGAAGCCATGCTAAGCATTCAGTGCTGGTCACAAATATTAAGTTCCACCTTCAGCTAAAGCGTGCCTCTGGCGCACACAAAGACCGTATCGGCCTGTCAGGAGTCAAGTGTAGCGTATATCTGATGGAGCGGTTGGTTATGTTCCTTTTGTGAGACTTGATTAAGTGTAGCAGCTAGTTAGGAGAGGTTTCCAGTCCCAGCTTTTGTTTCCAGTGGAAGATCTAATAACACCTTCACAGTATGAAACGCAGCGTATTGTTTTTAATAAACGGCTTTTGCGGTAACTTATGAATGCAGTCTGATTACATACTGTTCAACTGAACACTGTGGCAGCATGTTGCCTCTCTCCACCAGGCGGGATTAAAATAATACAACTGGTCTTAGTCATTGTGGAAAATGTATTGTGGTACTTCGTGTGCCCATAGTTGTCACTCTTCTGTATAATACAGGCTTGTTTTTTGTCTGACAGTGATAAAGGAGCGAAAGGAAGGCATGATTGATTTTGATTGGCTATTGAAACCTCAAAAGCGAGAGGTTGCCTGGCACTGAAGACGTAGGTCTCTTTCATTGACACAAAATGCATTCAGAGGTGTTTATGAAGAAAACAAGCATGTTTAATGGGACGCCTGAGACGAAGAAATCAAAGCTAGTACGAGATGGTAAAATGTTTGGCAAGAGCAAAATATCATTCTAAGATCCATTAAAATCTTCAGAAAACAGCACAAAATCAACTTATCTTCATAATCAGCACGTTTGTCTCAATGCTTTATAGCACAAGTCTGATGCTTGCTGTTTTTCAGAAAGACTGTTCTGAATATGTTTCTCACAGTTTTAAAACAAGTTACGTGGCTTTAAAACAAGTTATGTGGCTTAAGTTAAATTGATTCATACTCTAGTGACATAAACACTATGCAACAATGACACCTAGTGGTCATTGAAAGTACAGCAGTTCATAAACTTCATGGTACAATTCAACCTCAATTCAGAAATACTATTTTCTAATTAGTTCTCTGTTAGTTTCTAAAACAGCTTTGCTACAACATATAAAAACTATTTATAGTCCAAACTATTTATTTAGCGTGTAAATATATTACAGATTTAATACTATATTTTAATAAACACTGGAGTGCCAATGAAAATACAATAGTACCAGGTCAGTTGCTAAATATTTAAAAAGAAAGAAATGTTTTTGTGCATGTAAGACAATGTAAGACACTGTTTACCAAGCTGACACAAATGCAAGATTCTTGGGTGGATAAAAAGATTGGTCTTTAACTGAAACGCCTACTCAAAAAAAGCCATCAAACTGGTCTTTAACAATGAAACAGGAACTAATCTCACTTTAAATTCTCTCACAAACACAGTACCTGGATTCTCTGTCCGTATCTCCAGTGTCACTCTCGTGGGATGGCTGCAGCAGACACACAGACTCTCTGCTTCTGGGCAGCAGGGTGGACGGCATGCACAGCCATGTCTCCAGATCAGAGAATTTGGAATAGCTTAGCATCTCCAAGACACTGCAACAGAGGAATACAAAAAAGTGCTTCATTAATAACTCACTGGAAAATGACAGTTCTGACATTATTACTCACCCTATGTCTCTTTTATCTATAATACAAGTGAAGACCAAGGCTGTCAAGCTCGAAGTTGCAAAAAAGCGCAACAGTATCATAAAGCGATCACAAGTTTGAAC
The DNA here is from genome assembly GCA_036877545.1 of Yasuhikotakia modesta. NCBI lineage: Eukaryota > Metazoa > Chordata > Actinopteri > Cypriniformes > Botiidae > Yasuhikotakia > Yasuhikotakia modesta. The sequence continues at coordinate 87,266 of JBAJNP010000150.1, read as the reverse complement.
CTCAAAAGGATTCAATTATGAATTAGAATATTGCTTTTTATTCTCTAGAACTAGCGTGACAGCCCTGTCAGGAAAGTCTCTATTCACTTATTCACTCTATTCACTTACACTATGTTATATTGAAACTAGTGCCCAGAACACTCTTGTAAAAATGATGCTAATTGATTTTACCTGTCCTCCCCCATTCCTGGAAATTCATATTTTTCATTAGCTGTGTGGAATCCACAGGAGCGAGACTCTTGAGGAGACAGCAGGCATGGTTTCTCTGTCTCAGAAGACATCTTGAGCCATTTCTGAGAGCAGATGGAAAGCAGTTTGTTACTACCTGTTATTCCACTGCGTGTTGAATATGGCAACCTAATGATGCCAAAAATTATCCGCATGGATAACGTTTAAGACCCGGGGTCACTTTTCAGCAGGGATGCGTCCAGGTGGTGCCAAACAGAAGCTAAATAAAAAGTCCTGCACGCAATACTGATAGAAAAATACATATTTACTCTCACATTAATGTGGGACAAGTCCTGTAGGATGGTTTGAATTACAACAGTCGCTTCAATGGCAATGTTTCCCGTTGTGACAACTTACCCCGCGGTTGAGGCTTGTGTTGTCTTATAACAACATAAAGGAATTACATGGTTTTCTCCTGAGCAATAACTGTGGAAAAGTTCCAGTTTTGACCCAAACTAACTTTAAACACACAGTAAACATACCATGAGCGTCATTGACTGAAGTTAAAGCGTGACAACTAGCCCCCAATCTCAACACAAACGGATCGAAACAAGTGCGTTTAAACAAAGACGTAAACTTTTGACTTGGGATTTAGAGATCTCGTGTATACTTTTCCCAAAACACTGCTCATATTCCACAAGCATCCATCTTTAATGACCCCCTTCCTTTCACATAACACCCCACCTACACTGTAAACTCTCTTGTTACGATGCCCAACTTTGCACATTTTCTCACTACTCGAAGTGTGGCGTAAAACCGCATAGATGGATACAGCTGGTTCGATCTACTGTAGTCTGGTCGCGAACATGGACTCGTTTGGATAAGAGGGACTGTACCTCTTTGTTCTCCGGGTCTGGACTCAAAGAACCGCTGCGGATCCCCAGCGCAACATCTGCAGGCTCTTCCCGTAAAACCCTGAAACTGGACTCAAAACTTCCCGTTACGTGTCTTCCACCCGGGTTCACTGAAGCACTCGTACCTCTGTCCACATTAAACGATTGCATTTAGGACGCACAGATTTCAGCCAAACTCACCAAATACGATCCCTGTTCGCCATCAGGAAGTGAAGAAACTACGTGTGTCATCTGCTCCGAAGATAAAACCTTTTCATCCCTGTTCGATAACTATAAACTGTGCCCCAGTGTTTTAAAACCAAGTCGTGTGTGTTTATTATAAATGTCGATTTCTGTCGAAAGCCGTCCTGTCGAGATGTCTTAGCGCTCGTCTGTGGTAAGATAAGACAGGAAATATTTATGTAGTTATCCAGGAAAATTGAGGGACTGCAATTATCTCACATAAACAGTTTTTCATCTTCATGTTGATGTACCAGAAACCATCTCAAACATTTCCTCTACAAATCTTACTTTATATACTGTACATTGTAAAAAGTGTAAAATATGTATAGCACTGTATTTAATGCAGCCCTATGCAATACAACTACGTGTATAGTGCATGAGGGATGACTGTTCAAAAACAAATAAATTAAACTAGTCACGATGATATGACTTCATAAGAATAATATATTAAAGAGAATATGATATTAAATAGAATATTAAAACATCTCATACGAGGAAAAAAAGGAGAGGTTTCTTTTATATCTCAGTTTTCTAGACAGCAAGGAAGTTGAATTGAGTCTCCTGGTTTCCAAATGTTTCTTTTGAGACTCAGTCCCTAGTTAATATTCTTACAACAACAATCATCTTGTCTCATGAGACAAAGCTGATGAGATCTTATTGAGATCGTCATGCTGTCTCCCAGAAGCTCTCAAAAGAACAATATCCAACTTTAGAAGATCCTAATATAGAGGAAGATTATGGTTTCAACCTCCTCTCCATAAACGTCTTTCCCTGTTAGTCACCATAACAGACCACATGAGGGAGCATTTACCCATATGCTCAGCGGAACAGACTGACCATATAACATACAACAGTTAAATGGAACCAGTTAAAGAAAGACTTCTCTCAACACACATGAAAAATGACAGAGAAGAAGTTTCTTGGTGAACTCCATTCTGTGCTACACGTTACTGTGCAAAGTCCAAGCAGGGCACCAAGTCATGAGAGCAGGACTAAGATGAAAGAGCAAGCAAGCTTTAAACATCTGTCTGTAATTGGCGGCATGGCGGGGGAATCTGAGGGAGTGCGTGGCTCTGCAGCTGTGGTGGAGAGATTTGTTTTTCTTCCATGGATACTGTGGCACCCTGGTGGCCCAAAATCTGACCCACCACGGGGAGGGTTCTGCACGGTTCCACAGGATACGTGCGGTCGGCATATAAAGGGTTAAACATCAAGGTAGCGTTTGAAAGAAGAGAACATACTGAAAAAGTATTTCATTTCCATGCAGTTACACAGACGAACGTGTTTCTTTCATCTCTGCTAGAGAAATGGTGAGTTTCTCCTTAAAAGTCTGAATGTGAGAAGTTCTTTATCTTCATTCATTAAACTTTGTCATGACTGTAAACTGTAACTAACAATGCAAAGCTTTTTTGCAACTTGATTGTACATCTGTTGCACTGTAAAATGTTTTGCACATGTGCTTTTTGTGGCAGCGTCTAAAGTATCATGTTGTGTTTAAAAAACTATTTGACAATCAATCTGTAAAAGTCATTTAAAAAAGTAAAATTAGGGCCAGTTCTGTCAGAAATAGCTTTTGAACGTAGCAATTACTGTATATTTTTACTTTTTACAGTGCAAAGATGTACTTATTTTTTTGTAATAATATTATTTCCATTACAAATTGGTTTTATTTTTAATCAAATTAACATTCATTCACTTATCTAAAAATCTGAGGTAAAGATTTTTTTTGTTAATCCTTGTTATGTTTCAGAAATGCTTCTGGGGTTTGTGGTTAAAAAAAAAGGAAATTTTAGCCAGACTGAAGTGAATGAATCGTTCTGATCGTTCACTAAAGAGTCACTGGACCATGAGCGCTGATCATTTCTCAGTGAAGAATTCCACCCTGGTGAATGGAACAGAGCTGGATGTAGCTACTGGAGGGACAGAGGGGTCCTGCTCTCGCTGCAGCCTTCCCTTCGGCGTGGTTCTCCTCATCATTGGCATCGCAGTCACGGCGGTTGCCTACAGCTTCGGTACTCATGGATCCACCATCTCCGTACTTGGACTCCTGCTTCTCACCGGTGGACTGTTGCTGCTGGCCTCCAGTGCAATATGCAGCTGGAAATGCAGAACAACTGGCCGATCGTGGGAGAGCCAGACTGACCTTGTGGAGAGCAGGAGGAACAGCTTTGATTAAAACGTATTTTAACTGTAATGAGCGAAAATGCGTTTTTGGTTTTAACTGGACTCAAACTGGACTTAACTTTGACCCTTGTGTTATTTCAAGTTAGTAAAAACTAATTCAGCATGTATGTTTTCTATTCTGATGAAAAGCATTAGTGATTCTTTATTGTCGATTGAGGCAAACAACATAATGGATTTGTTTAATGTAAAGCCATTTTACTTTCAAGGGCGACATTTTACCCAGCATTCCGACCTTGTTAAATCACAGATGAAAAAATGTGAATTACTTTAAAACGTTTTTTATGCTCAGTCCCTAATGTTAATAAAAATAGCACAACAGAACCAAAAATGAAAACACAAGTTATTAAGCTGCAAAAAGAACAATTTCATGTGCATTTAAAATGTTTATTGATTGCTATCATTATAAGGTACTTTAATTTTACCCCAAATTTCTCTTTCTTTTCTTTCTAAAGTTCATACATTAATGGACCAGTAACATTTACTTTAGATTTTATAGACTGAGTGTGTAGTGTTAAACAGACAGACCCAAGTTTTGATTAAACTGTCTCATTTTCATGTGACACACTTTTTGTGCTGAAAAAAAACTCGGGGCGGAAATATTTGGCATCTTCCAATCAGATGGACAGAAACTAGTGCAGCACATTCGTTCAGACTCCGGACAGATTATTCCCTGTGTCACGTATAGTTTACATGAGACCATCTGTGACCTTCTTTTAAGTCCTCAGTTCTTCTTTTAGTCCATCTGGTACCTTTACACCATAATCCTTGTTAAACTATGAAACTTTGGGCAGGTGGTGTGCAAGTGTCCACAGCACAGCTGTAGGCTGTAATAGATGCTGATGGAAAGATCAAGACATAGACAGATGCTACAGTCCCAGATTAAAAGTAATTCACTCATCTTTTTTTCAATTACTTATTCAACAATGTCCATTAACATAAACCAATTTAATATCACTAGTTTAACTTTGAGTATACAACCAAATTCCCTCAAAATGTATGTTTTGTATAAATATAATACATTTTTAAACAAATGACAAAAATACCAACTTGGTATTGGCAACACATAATATGATTTTGAAAAACTATACATTTATAATACATACATACATTTACATACATACATTATTTAAAATGTGTTAACATACAGTACAGTACAGTATACAGTACAGAACCACACACATCTTTTTACAGATTTAATGAACAGGTACAAGAGAGGAGTTTGGGCAATGGCCAAAGTACTTGCAGATAGGACATGGATAACAAACACCGCTTTTTATATCCAGAAATAATTTAATGCACAAAAAATATTACTTTTCCCTAAATAACTCCAAGCACATTATTGAACCTCTTTTTGGCTTTAGTATTATGTCACGGTCCATTTTTAATGACATAACTAATAAGTCTTTCATTACACAATGCTTAGTGAAATCCCACATTGACGTATTCCTGGCAAAAGAACACGAGGTGGGACATGCTAAAAACTCCAACCTTTTACCGCCACTACATAATTTGGCAAAATCCATTCAGCAGTTTTCAAAATTAAAAAGACAGCTTAAGCTATTAAAATGAGCAGCTTTAATCATTGGCTGCAGGAATTTAAGGTTGGTGAAATAGAAGGGGAGGGATTAAAAACACTCTGATCTCCGGCCCTGCGGTTGCTGTCCTGATATCTGACATATTAACTCCTGCCGCCGGGGGTCCATGGTGCCCGCGTTTCTCTCGGAGCGCGGAGTAAGGGATGCAGTGTTGCCATGGGTTTCATGGAGTTTTACCTGGAGATTGATCCAGTCACGCTAAACCTGATCATCCTCATCGCCAGCTACGTGATCCTGCTTCTGGTCTTCCTGATCTCATGCATTCTGTACGACTGCCGTGGCAAAGACCCTTCGAAGGAGTATGTGTCGGAGCCCCCGGCCCCCCAGCAGCAATCTCCCATACGGCTTGTGGTGATGCAGAACTCCCCGGCTTCGTCCCGTTATAACGAGCAGAATAACACAGCTGCCTCCAACTTTGCACCCCTGACCCCTGACATGCGTGAGAAGAGAAGCACTCTCGTCTGATGATGGGCATCATGTGTCGGAAGGCTGTTGATGTTTGAGTTTTATTTTGCTTTTTCATTTGGACACATGGAAGAAGGAAGAAAATGATCCAATTTTAACCTTATCTGGGGTAATGGGTAAGACACAAATACATTTACACAGAGAATGTACGACCCATTTATGTTTCCAGAGTTTGGAGTTTATATGTCCTCTGTTGTCAAACTTCTAAGGAAAAAAATCTGTTTTTAAAGGATAAAGCATTTATTGTTGTATTATATTAGAAATGGCACAATGCAGATTAAAATGCTCATATTTACGTTTTTCACCCCCATGTAGTTGTATGCACATACTTCATTTTCAGTGACAGCTTTAGGAATTTTCCTTTGTAATCTCTTATTAAGTTATTGTTTAAATGGAGGGCATGAGGTGATACAGTGTTTTTTGCAGAAGGATTAGCGTGAGCTACATCAGTTATGTGCTCTCATACATGAACATTCTCATCCCAGTACCGTAACCTAGTAAACAAAATGGCTGTTTTTCTCACCATTGTCTTTGCTTTATCCTGTTAAGATGATTATAATCTTCTCACATTGATTTGAATTGATTTATTTGGCTAATCAAAAGTGGCAGCCATCCAAAACAGCTCTCAGATCAGATGTTAAACTTGAGAACCAATAAATCACACCACACCTACAGCTAAACATGTCTCTGTAGGCCCATACAGCGTTGCATAACTTAGCTTATGTTTATAGCGTATCTATTTTGCAAAGCTGATCTGTAGACACACACTGAGGTAAAAAAAAAACATATATGTAGCTTGTATGATTTGAAACACAGCATCAAATGTAAAGTCTGTTTACATGCATTTTGGGAAAACACACTGACACTGCAGAAATCAAAAAAGAAGTCAGAAATCATAAAATTAAGAATTAGTTTAAGAAGTTTTTTGTGCATCATAGTGTTGCCTTTTAGAACGTCTTATAAACTTGTCATATAGTTGCACTCAGTTCTTTATTTAATCATCATATAGCACTTGTTTTAAAGACTTGTTGTGTTTGCACAGCATCTGTGTTACATAACACGCCCCCCTCCCTCCGCCCCCCACCCCCAGCAGCAAATTGACAAAACACCGTAGAGCATTTTGCTATTAGAGGCGCAGTCACAACGTTTAATGCTCTCTTCTTTTCTATTTCAGAACATCCATCTGCATTTATTAGTTCATTGTGGACAATTTCATTATGGAAATGGAGTTATTTTATCCTCTGGACACTGGATAGAAGTCTACGGAAAACACATTCCTGAACAGGACACAAATCTGGCATGTGTACAGTCACAATGTTTTTTGCTATTGAAAACGGACAGATGTGATTTCACATGCAGCTTGTTTAAAAGACTGTTTGCATTTGTGTTGTATGACACTAAGTATGTGAATGTGTATGTTGTGAGATTTTAATGTATGTTTTTAGGCAGGTCATTATCATATAGGTATTCTGAATAATAATTGTAATATTGATAAATAAAGTTTACATTAAAACATATAATAGGACATTGGACATTAATCTACTGTGTAAATGCAAGTGTTATTTATTTAACTATATATTGAAATTGGCCTGTTTGTTTTGGACATGTATTTACAAACAATAAGATAACTGCTTTTTGAATGACAATAGGTTCATACATACATTGCTGTCACAATTTTGCATTATATTAAAAATATACAGAGAAAAAATATACGAAACTATTTATGCTGTAATAATTCTATTTTCACAATACAGATTTTCTTTTGACAATAAAGTAAGAAACAGTGATGAAATATTATTTATATTCTCTCTAAAGACATTCTGAGAACAAACTTTAAATTGGTGAATAAAACTAACAAAGTTTCCAGTTCATGTGCAAGACTTTTTATTCACGCAGAGACTTAAATCAGCTTTTAGATTGTTTGAAAAATTCCTGACTATATTTACAGAGAACATATTTGTACACAAACACATTAGTGTTGGGTTCCAGTCATTCTGCACTGGATGTGGGATGATAAGGGCAGTCGAGTCCAGTATGGAGATGGGAGATGTGACCAGTTTGGGCTCTGTAATTCCTGATTCTGTCCTTCAGTTGGATTGCAGCCAGGCTGGATGCAGGCTGGGATTAATGTTAGATCCCAATCTGCTCCCTCTGCATTTACAAATGGCTTTATATAACTCCTAGTCTATTTGATAAATGCCACATAATCCCACAGGAAGTCATCTCATGTTTGTCTCCAGTAAGAGGTCATTCAGGCCACACCCAGAAACAGCACGTACTGGAGGTCTGCTCAGAACACATGTCATCATGTGTAGTGACCCTCGTACTGTCCACACGCAACAGCTTTAAAAAGAGGGAGAGAGAGAGAGAGAGAGCACATCGTGAGGAGAGGATGTTCTGCCTAGCCTGTTTTCTGGTGCATATTTTTTGGGAAAAAAACGTCTCTAAATCTGGCCCACGTCATTGTTTATTATTACATCTACAATTTATAATAATGTAGCCTTTTATTATGTATTATTAATACACTAATAAACTAAAATACACATATTAAACTCTTTCTTTCTTTCTTTCTTTCTTTCTTTCTTTCTTTCTTTCTTCTTAACTCTTAACTAATTCTTTCTTTCTTTCATCAGTAACAATAAGGAAAGAGGACTAACAATATTTTGAGGCAAACCTCAAACTTTGGACGGACATCTCCACCTAGTGGTAAAATGAGAATAACAGCTCTGTTTCGAGAATGAGTAAATCACCTGAGTAAATATTTGCATTCGTAAAAAAGTAAAACAGCAATAAATCTTTGCATCATAACAGAATAAAAAGACAATCACTAGCCCTCCAGATTGTTTTATTCTTTTTTTTTATCATTTTAATTTAAAGGTGTCATACACACATTTATTCTATTGCAGACACACACTGCTATTGTCTTACTGTTTTTGCATTTATTTCTGTGTCCTAATATGTTTTTAGAGACTACTGTTTATAAATAGATATATTCAGTCTGCCTACATGTATACAGGTCTTTTAATTTGTAGCAGCATTGGTCCAAACAACATTGTACGCTATTATTTACAGTATATGCATGGAGCTTAGTTGAAACAAGTTACTGTTTGGTGATGGGTATTGTAAGATCATCATAAATTTGGTTTTAAAAAGCTTTTATTAAATGTATCAATGAAAAAGAAGAAAGGAAACAAAAATGCCACAACATACAACATTTTGCAAATATCTGCAGAAAGAATTAATGTTAATATTCAAACATGCTGTAATACAACATATTTCATATAAAATATGTTTCTGTTTGTTAAAATACACAATTTAACATTCTATATGGCCAATGTTTTTATTGCCACGTTTGGCAAAAACACAATAGTATCATATTTCATGATTGTACATCACCACCAATACATAAAAGGTATTGACAACATAATTTTACAACAAAAGAAACATGAAACAAACAATATTTGATTCATGTTGATGCACAACATACCACAGTGCATTTATAAGAATAGACTATTCTATAAGGTGAAAAAACTATGGTCACATATTCATGGTGCTAAATGTTTTGTAATAATGCCCATACAGTTTACTTTAGACTTGAGACTGAATGTTTACATATAGTTTGATGCCTATATAGACATATATACATCAAATTATATATATATGTATATATTCAGAAATTCATATGAAAATACTGTACAAAAACAAGAATAACTTTGTAAAAACATTTAATTTCAATATGACAATAAAACCTTACTGTATTTTATATCATTTGGTCTGTAGTAAAGAGTGATAGACAGAAAATATGCTGTACTTCTACATTCATTTCACAACTGACCAACGAAGGCAACATATTATCAGTTTTAATAAACTCTACATACGAGGTTGTCAAAATGGCTCTCCTGGTGTTAACCACGTCACGTGTTAAGGTGTGTTAAGACCTTAAAGTGTTCAGTACACTTTACTTTGATCACAGTTTGAAATAATGTTGGATGATGAATCTGATTCAATTATTTTCTTGACTTCATACAAATATATATCCAGTTCCACTTTTACCAGGAAAATATAAAGAACTTGAGAATTAGTTTTTAAACACTGGATAATTTCAATGAACTAAGTCAATTTAATCTCATGTGTTAAAAAAATAAGTTCATCACCAACGTCACAACCGAATTTAATGCGGCGTGGTTTTTAAACAGCTGGTCTTTTTATTTCACAAAGCTTTGGAATACAAGGAAAACCTTAACTCTCAGTTTTCTAGTAAGACTATGCAGAGAATTACTAGATATTTAGGGGAAATGGCTCGTTGAGATATTATAGCTAAAAAGTTATTTAAATTATTCGAATGCAAACTCCATATTTTCAACCTGCTACATTCTGTTCTGTCTGTGAGAATAACGTCTTTACAGAGACACCAAACCTAGACACGCCTGGAGCACTAAGTAGCTATGCACATGTACTTTATCACACTTCCAGGTAACGGTATCGATTTGAGACTCATCTTCTCGCTCTGATTCCATGACAACTGATAATGACAACAAAATGAAGGTGAAACGTTTGCGTGATAAGGACAACTGAAATGCTACAACACACAAAAATTTAAGCAGTACGTCCTAATAAGAAACACAAAGAGTGATTTGTTTGCATTAACAAATATAAAGAGAGTAGGTAGTGCTGCAAAAGATGTATAAAATAAATACATGACGAAACGTTTCTGCCTTCTAAGGTGCCAAGAACAAACTGGGTTCTGGACTGAGAGGGATGGGCTAGCTGAAAAACGGGTCACATGACCCTTAACCCAAGAATCGTGTCCTTCAAACTGGAAGGGTCTGGGGTGTGGAAACTTCAGTGGGCTGAGGGTCTCACAGAGGGCCGTGCAGACCTTCATATTTCGCTATGACATTTTTGCAACGCCCCAGCTCCTTCCGTAGATCAGCAACTTCCTGTCGGAGAGCCATGTTCTCTTTTTCTAGGAATCCAGCCCGGATGGCAATCTGATTTTCCTTGAGGCGCCGAGCGTCCCGTGACCTCTTGGCGGCCATGTTGTTCTTTCTGCGGCGTGCCCAGTATTTTTCATCCTGCTCAAAATATCCAAAACAAAAGGCAGGGGTAAAGATGGGGGGTGTCTCGTTACATTATGCCACTATGGTTAATGAGCATAACCAGTTAACAGTTAACTTTACTATTATATTAAATATAATTTTATATATTATAGACTTCATAGAGTTTACAAAGTATGTAAATCATGTAAATTATACTGTAGTCAGTTTTGATTGGCAGAGAATCGTCCATCACCGTGACGACAGTTTTCTACTGCATTCACTGCTGTGCAATCAGCTTTTAGCAATTTACTACTCTGCAAAGCTGGGGAGGGATCCACTTGTGTTTGAGCAAATTAAAAAAGGCAAATCCTTTAATCCTAAACCCAGCGGAACCGGGGCGATACCAGGAAAAATAAGATCACGTGGGTCTGGCTAGCAAAGGATGAATGAATGAATGGATGTAAGCTTCTTAACAAGAGTCTGTAGCCCAGCTGGTCAATGGTGGAGAGTAAAAATGATCTAACTGAACTAGCGTGACATGAACTAGTGTGTCTGTGTAAACAGATAACTAGTAGTGAATAACTAGACCTAGTTTACCTTCATGTCATCAGGAATGAAGATTTTGCGTGCTTTCTTGATCATCGGTTGAGGTTTCAGCTCCTCTTCGGAGAACTTGCGCTTTCGTGGGTCGAAAACCTCCTGGCCCGGGATGCTGGAGAGGGCGAGGTCCGCTGGGTCAGGCTCATAGCTCACTGGTATCTGAATGGTCTCTGGGTCTATTGGACTTGGCGTGTTACGTGATGAAGGCAAAACTGTGAAGGTTAAATGAAATGCATTAATTGTAGAATTGACTCTGACTAAGAAGGCTGTCATGAGCATTACTGTCCGCTAGATGGCGCAGAAGACAATGGAAATACAGACTCGAAAACTAAACCCCAGGGACACATTTTGTCTTTCGGTGGCATATATGCGTTGTTTGTTAAAACAAACAGTTTTTTTTGCTTTCATAAGTATGAACATTTTAAAAACAACATTGTTTGTGTTTACTTCGAAAGAATTTACTTTGAAAAACATTTTATGGCTAAAATAGTATAACTTTTCCAGTAGTGGATATAATAGTCAAATATAAGTGGATAACTTTTCCAAACAGTAAGTTAGTCTGTATTAATGAAAACACAGGAGCAGTCTGACATATGACTGTTTATGGATGTTGCACTCAATTGCTCAGGGCAGGAAAAGGATCTTATGTTTTGACTGGATGCAAATTTCAGTAAATTGAAACTACCAGTATAGGGCAGGTGTGGGGGTGAACACTAGTCAAGTTTGACAGGTTTGCCATTTTCATTAAACTGAACTCTGTAAAGCTTTCTGAAGTGGTAAAAATTGAGAATGTTATCCATTTGACTATTTCATTTAATCTTATCCAGAAACATACATGCTCACATTTAACAAAAATACATTTCTATACAACTATACAAGTTCATGAAATAAATTTATGTCTCTATTTTCTAGAAAATAGTGCAAACATCGGTCACTTGATCAAAGTAAATTTCTATTTTTTTATTAGCCTTCCATTTTAAAAACAGAACATCAATACAATTGATTTTCTTGACCATCAAACACGTAAAGAATAATAATGGCTATTGTGACGAAGTCTGATATCTTGTCGTGCTCATTATCTGTGTTACATTCCATTAGCTTTATGATCCAATCCTTTCCTGTTACTTGTCAGTCTCAGACTGGCTTAAAAACAAATTCTTTCTTTAAATATTAAAATAGAATAGTTTGTTTAATAATAAACAGTTGATAACCTTACATAGGGCCAGTTTATCATTGACAATATATTACTCTGAAAGAAACTATTCACACAGCTAAACTAAAATGCCATCTACCTCCCACACACTCATATTTAGACAACACATGACCCTGTTTAAACCGTTTTGCTGGCATGTTTTTTATTTGTGGAGGGGAATTAGCAAAAACTGGATCAAGAATGAGATACTGTGGGACACAGAAGCCGTTTTACCTGATCTGCCAGGGCTGTGAAGGCAATTCTGAGGAACCATGTTTGTGTGAATGGACGTGATGGACCGGCTGCTGAGGTCCATAACCGAGATGGGCCCCGGTTGCATGGAAGCCTGCTGCTGTTGCCGATGGAGGTTCTGGTCGTGTTGGGCCGGGCTTGAGGGGATCCCGTTTTCAGAGAGGAACTCCTCAAGATCCATATACTCCAGTTGAAAGCTATCACCATCATAAGACAGTGTTTTATCCCAAAGTGTTGGTCCTAAGAACGCAGATTGTGGGGCATTCGCCTCTTCCTCCAGGCTTTTAACCTTATCCCTCTCCTTCCCATAACCTGAAAGAATATTATTTAAATTAATACCCAATTCCATTAAAATAAACTGCACTTTAGACAGGATTTTCTGTGTTTAGCTCAGCCTCAGTTGTGATGTCTGCGACACACAAAGTTATTTCACTGATGGGTGAAACATTATTGGTTGAACAACACAAAAGTATAAATAAATCTTATACCAATTTACGACAAGAATGCATTCTTTAACAATTTAACATGAATTGGTCTGGCTAATACTTAACAATATAGTTTTACAGCATTTATTCATCTTAGTTCATGTTAGTTGATGCAGATACAATTCATTCAAGTTCATTGAGCGTTAATGTTAACAGATAAACACCTTTTAATTTTTATTTATTAGTAAATCTAATTTAATTCGTAACAATACTACAGTTAATAATATAAACTTTAAAAGTATTATTCATTGTTTGTTTTAAGCTACTTAACAAACGGATCCTTATTGTAAAGTGTTACCAAAAAATCCTTAAAATTATTGCAAAGCAAATCTGTTATTTTAAAGACTGTATTAAAGCAGGACTCAGCTCACATCTCCTTAAAGCAAAAGTTACCAAAACAATTTAACATAGTGAATAAAGCGTCTATTCACCTTCATCCTGGCGCAAATGTAGTTTCATGGGTTTTTCCAGGAGCGCCTTCAAAACGCCGTTAGTTTGCGGAGGTAGGAAAGCCGGATTCATGCCGAGCGGTCTGGACATCGCGCCTCTTATTCCGTGCAAATGTTATTGTGAGAAATGTGAGATTAAACGCGATGTATAAAACATAAACAACCGTCCCTTCGTCTGACAGCGAGCAGTGAAGTGAGCTCCACCTCTACAGCGCCGGCATATGCCGCTTGAGTTGCGTGTATCTGTGACTTTGCTTTGGGGGAAAAATGTGATGATCATGACCATGTGTGAGAACCGAGGCAAGTGACGTCAAACAGCAAGGGGCGTGGCCAGCGACTTCAGCTCCGTAGTAGACTTTTCGCTTTACGTGCAAATCTGTTCATCGATTTATTGTCACGTACTACCAAAATGTTTGTTGAAGGTTTGCTTGGATTTATTTTTGATCAGGAAACGGCGCTTGGTTTTGAGTCTGAACGCATGCAACGATCTTAAAAAAGTGACGGTCCGTCACATGCAGATACACGCGGTGGAAAAATCAAAACTGTCAGATAAAGGGGCGTGGCTTCGACTGACCCAGCCACCACTGCTTTAGTGCATCAAAACACAGCAAACTGTAAATCTTGAATAATGTTTAATAACTTTATTTACTAATACAACTTTGTGCATATAGGATGTGTTGAAATGAACTTATTCTGCTTACTCTGAATGACAGAGGTTATAGTATAATCTCAGGAGTATATTTCAAAGCAGATATATGATTGAACATAATGTGTATGAATGTATCTTTTGAAGCATTGACTGTAAGTCACGATATAGCCTTTCTATATGTATTATATAATACAATTATATTCATTAAATAGGTGGTGAGAATGACACATTATGCTGTCATATTACCAGTGTGAATTGCTACTTTCACAGGTGCACACTTTGAACAAATATTCAACGCCCTGTGAACACTTGTAATGTAAAAATACGCCCATTAAAGCACTCACTAGTGATTTAATCATATGGTATGTACTCAACTATTCAAGTCTTGTGCATTGCTAATACCCTGTTTCTTTCAAACTTAACACCCTGGCGTGTTGAGTTTAAATTTCAAGTGCAATTGGAATAGCTGACTTACTGAATCGTGATACTTTTCAGTTAAGCTCTGCTTTTATTATATAGCTCATCCGTGTCTGAATGTATTGTATGTTAGCATGGTTTTATTATGCTGTGTGTACAGGATATATGTATTGGATGTATCACAAAAATATAATTCTATTAAAAATTTAGCATGAAGAACAGAATTCACAAAAGTTAAGTGTTATATACAAAACCAGTGCTAAAAACACTTTAGTTATTACATTTGTGACTTGTTGCCTATGTGTCAACTAGCCCCAGTCACCCATATATACAGTATAATGAAATAAAAACGATGGACTTTATAATTCAATCATTTCTATAAATCGTTGCCTACTGAACTGAAGTGGCCCCAGCCGGATAATGTACAGTAACAGACAGTAAATGTGAATTTATTTGGAGCAATTTTCTAAACAAACCAACCCAAGCACAACAAAACGGAAAATGGATTTTGTATCAGAGTCCTATAGAACTTGTCTTTCTTCTTTTGTTACCGTGGTAACCGGTTGCTAAAGCAATCAGATGTGACGTATCTTGCAGAAAAGTAGGCCACGGCAGGCCACTCCTCCTCCAATTTGGAACAACTAAACCACATGTTGTAACATGTGTCTGACAAATTGAAAACACATTGCAACTAGTTAGACGGCAAGCAAGTTTAAAACAGAAACTAGTAACTGCCGAGGAATGATTAATAATGAATTGCCTTTACATGTCATCTCTCCGTAAAAGAACATGTTGTACCAAAACATATTAATAATGTGTAAAGTTACTCCTTCTCAAATGATGATTCCTGGTGACCTCAGAGGAGAATAGTGACATCATCAACTCATTCTCCTGATCATGTAGCACAATGGTGAGATTTACTGTACGCTTCCAAAAGTAACTCATATGCTATGCGTCAAAAAAGACATTGTATTATATTCGTTATATTAAAATGTGCATATATGTACTGCAGGATAATGGCAGCAAACTCAGATACGACTGCTGTGCACTAATAAATGTTGTTTGCTGAAAGGTATTAATCTATTTTCTATATTTATTATTAATTTTTTAATCTATAAAAATCTATTTTCTTACGTTCAGCATACGTTAAAAAGTCCTTGAGAATCAACATTTTCTTTAGAAGACTTTTAAGACTAGGAAAGCATATAAAGATTGATTTTAAACTCCTGTAGGGAACTATATATATACAGTATAACAGCACCTGCTATGAAGAGAAAAATCAATAGTTCTTACCTTGCGTGTTAAGTGTGTTGAGTGAACACTCAGTCTGAAATAGACAGACACGACTAATACTCTTTCGGAAAGCAAAAATGTGGATGTTTTCATCAGTTGAATTTTATTAGAACCACGGAAATATATTCACACATTTAAAGGAAAAACATTTATCTTCTTCATCTATCAAGAAATGTCTGAGGCTACAGTGACTTTATGCCAGTAGGCAGAGTAAATTCAGAGCACATGTGCTACTGTACGTTGTGTCATTTACCAAAAAATGCACACATAAGGCTTAGGGTAGAATACTAAATGATCACATTACTAACTGAAGTGCAGAGAACTAATTGCACATAGCAGAAAAGACACTTTTACGGGTAGTATTAGAATTATGCTTCCTTGCAAATAGCGATAAACGTGACTAAGGATAACAGCAGTATTAAAAATCATCATTATCTTAACTATGGAAAGTCTCTAAATAAACTGTCAAATAACTGATTTAAAAGGAAGTTTGAATAAAAGTGAACAATTGTTTCAACAGATCTAGATGTTATTATCTATAACATACTTTTGTAAGTATATCAATGTAGCACACAAGACAAAACTAATGAATTTCACAAAACAGCCCATCCCGATGAACACGCTGTGTTTTTCCAAAGTTTATTCCTGCTTTACCAGAGAGGAACTTGACCTTTGACTTCAAACACTTTCAATTATGCTGGACTTATTCTGAAAGTCGGAAAACGGATCAGGCCTGTCCATTGTTTTGTCAAGGTACAGAACAGAAAAAGAACAGTGTACAATATGAGAGGAAATTCCTAAAATGTAAGAGAAACAAGGAAAACTCAAAACAAATGTGAATTCTTGACTCATCAAAGCACTTCGACCGGAACCAGTGTAAAGTACAGCGTATCATTCGGAGTATCAGGGTCAAAAGTTTCATAGCAAATCTCTTAAATTATATCCATATGTAGATACAATATTTGTTGAAGAGGGAAAATTAAAATATCAAATGCACTGATGAGGAAAATCATATTTATTTAATGCAATTTAATTTTTTGTGAGGCCTCATTTCTGTAATGAAATTTCTGTGTGCTGCTGTTTGTTGAGCGTTTTATGACATCATAATGAGTGGAAACTGGAAGGACAGTTTAGACTGGAAGTTTAGACTAGGTCTTTGGCTTTAAGTCTCTATGTGGTGGAGTCCGGCGGGTTTAGGGTTTTATCATTTGTTCCTGGTTCGGACAAACCCAAAGAGCTCATTACAGGGTGCGTCCATGACGTGGTTTGAGTAACATGACTGCAGGGAAAAAAATGAAATATCAGATTTATGAATGATACCACCAGACTGGAAATGTTTATAAAGACTAATGCAGACATGCATTGGAAATTGTGAGTGTGCAGGTGAATGTTTTGCAGATGGTGTGCAGGACTTATGGGTGTGGCATGAACTTCAAAGCTCTCAGAAGAGCCATGGATGCATTTTTCAAATTGGTTGTTTTGAAAGTCATGCAAGTAAAGGAACATTGTCATGTGCATGGGATAATTCTTTCTCGTCTCTATAGCAATGAATAGGTTACATAATTTTTGTCAGACAACACAGATTATGAATGGCAATGACAATATGAAGAGTCTGATAGACTCCACTGCATGGGAACAAAAACGAATTATCAGCTGTTTAGATCATGCAACGTTAACAGTGGGAGTTTGGCTATTTTTTTTATTGTTGGCGAGTGCTTTTATTAAAGGAAAAGTGCACCAAAAATTAAAAACTGGGTCATCGTTTACTTGCCCTTAACTCATATCGATTTCTTAGGATATGTTAAGCCAAAATGTTAGTGGCCATCAGCCTCGTTTCCAACTAAATTTTGTTTTCTGTGAAGGAAAGTCTTTTGAGTTTGTAATGATAAATGACAACGTTTTCTTTTTTGGGGTAACCTGTTCCTTTAACTTATCAACTTATTTAACAAGCTCATTTTTCTTACTTGATGTAGTATTTTACTCCATCTGCAGTGTAAGCCTCATCCCAGCCATACGGTAAACCTGTCAACAAACACAACCAGCAGGAATTTAGCTACATTTACTTACAAGCAAAACAAGACAAACAACATTGGCTGACAAGATACTGGAAAAGTCTGAAGCCATAATAAAAAACAGTTACATTCATTTCAGTGATCCTGTACCTATGTCACTGACCAGGAGATTTGTAAAGGAACTAGATGAAACAGGGTCAGACATTATTATGCGTAAATATGTGTAAGTGTCCCAGTATACAGAAGCTGTGTAATCTGCATACATATTTGCATAAATAATGAGAACAAATTTTACTAGAAAAAAGAGAATTTTACTATGAAAGCATAAAAATGGCATGTGACGAAATCACTTATATGTAAAATGGAGGGGGAAATGCAAAATGTAGAAAAATCAATTATATTTCAAAACTTCATACGGAAGAGAGGAAGAAAGAGAGAGAGCAGTTTTCAAACAGGTTCGTTCAATTATTCAGCTTGAGTTGCAAAGCTGTTTAAGCAAACAATGTGATATAAAAATGTTTTTTCCCCAACACTGATTCTTCATGCTGTCTGAATCCCTGACAAAATTTGATCTTGGCACTCCAGTGCAGCAAAAAAGTATTTCTGTCATAACACACAATACACAGGATCTTACAATGAGTTTCTCACATATTATATACAGAAACATGATCTCATTAAAAAAAGTTCTTTATGACGAACAGAATATACAGATACACTTCCCACTGTCTACATTTCACACACTATTAACATTTTGACAGGAGAGGCCAAAGAATAATTGATGCTGTCTCAAATTCCTAAAAACATTTCCCTCGTGATCCATCAATGCAAACATTACAGTACATTCTGTGATGCATGGACCTGAGCTAAATATGCAGGTTCTATTTCATCGCATTTATCTTCTTGTCATTGGATCGCAGCATGTCTCGGTTTTGTATTGACTTTTGTATTGGCATCTAAGTCCACAGGAACGGACATACCTGAGGTAAACTATTGAATATTTTAATAACAATCACATATATGAACGTCTACTGAACTTATACTGCTACTAATGAATTGCTGTAACCTTCAAATCAAAGGAAAAATTAGCCACATTTCAATGCTTATTTCCAAGCAATTAAAAGTCATTAAAAATAGTTTTTAAATTCCTGTTAGTAATTTTGGCCTTTTCCATCCCGGAAGTCTACATGGAGAGCCCAAATTTTCACAGTTTCTCAAAATTGTGACACCTACAGTAAGAAGTGACATAACTGGAGCCACTTTACCACACAGTGGAGAGACAGACAAATAACGGCTCCATTATCTATTCTGGCACAGCTTTTAAAAATGTATGTAATTTTTTTTAAATTAACTAATTAGAAAAAGAAACTTTTTCTGGAAAGTTAAGGCTCAATTCATTTTGAACACAATAGATAGGATATTATAAAAGCTCTTTTTAAAAGATTTTTTTTTATTTGCAGGCCTCAAAAATTCCAATTCTCTCAATCAATAGGAAAGAAAAATCACAGATGAGAACTCTTTAATATCTCAAATCTAAAATATCTAAAAAATATCTTTATATCTAACATCACTTCTTGTAGACAGCAATGAGAGCGTCATATTCCTTGTTATATTACAATCTGTTGTTTAACATTTGTTTCTTTTTTTAATTACCTAAGCAATTTTAGGAGAAACATCTGAAACCAAGTTGATACTCAAACGAAACACAACTGAGATCTCCACTGAGTCTCCTGACTAAAACAGAGCAACCTCTGAGAACATGTTAACTTTCCTCTGGGTAAGCTTTGAGAAACAGCACCAGACAGAATCATCTCTTTATACTAACTCATCACATGCCCATCACATACTGTAACTCAATCCACCCTTTGTTTTCTGTGGGTCTTGCACTTGAAACTTTTATAAGGCAAAAAATTAATAACATCAACACTTTCATATAAAACAAACAAATTAGTTTCATATTAATCAATAAATACTAAAAGTTGGCTTAATATATTTTGGTCTATTTGTCTTTCAAATTATCCCGATAGGTACAGAAGACTTTGCATTGCTGGAAACATTATTATGGCTAATGTTAATATCACTTATGCTTATTTCTTTTGTTATTTTGTAGAACCTTAAGCCTTATCGATGAGACGCAGGGCAGCACAAAGCCCGTCACGTGGCCAGGAGAACATCCATCACGTGGGAACTGAAAGGTCTCCGTGTTGAGCTTC
Source organism: Yasuhikotakia modesta (assembly GCA_036877545.1). NCBI lineage: Eukaryota > Metazoa > Chordata > Actinopteri > Cypriniformes > Botiidae > Yasuhikotakia > Yasuhikotakia modesta. The sequence continues at coordinate 67,120 of JBAJNP010000150.1, read as the reverse complement.
TCGTTGCTTTTAGAGAGTGGCGCTCCATGTGCAACTCAAAACCTCCCTGACAATCCCCCCGGAGAGCATTCAGCCAAAACGTGAGCACTGCTCACAAAGAGCTCACATGCCGCTCAGCGTGTGGGACACGTTTCTCTCTGCACCCTTCAGCTCGTCCTCCCCTCCCTCAGCTTCACTCATCCTTTGACCCCCCGTTCTTTATCCTCCCATCCATCTGTCCGTCTCTTCTTCTTGAGCATCAGTTGGTGATGTTAGGAGTGTGGAAGTACACTAAGTGTGTATTACAGCAGATGCAAAAAAGTAAATACCATTTTTTTTCAAGAGGTAGATATTACAGAAGCAATGTTAGCTTAAGAAAAAAATTCTGCCTGTTTTCTACCTGGTGTGACCCAATATAGTCAGATTAATTCACTGGTTTAATTCAGTTGAGCTGATTCAACAATATTTGTTAGACTAAAACTTTTTATTTTATAAATTATCTGAAAAAACATTTTTACATTGTCTTAAAGTTTATACATTTATAAAGATAAGGACAAATGCTTCATTAAAACGCCCCTTTAAGGTTCAGATTTATGTTTTGTAAACGCTTATTTCATAAATGATTACAGTACATTTGTCCCTCCCCTTATTAAAATATTTGCCTAATTTAAAGGGAATAACAATTTAGAAACTATTTATTTAAATTAAATTCTAAATGCTAACAAAAGCACTAAGTAACAATCATTGCACAGACATTTTAATGTGGCCGGACAAAGACTGTTAAATTACAGTGCATCATTAATTTACTTTAGTGTTAAAACCGAGGCAGTATTCAGAGAATAAAAGGCCAAAGACACTCATTTGTCGGGGTTGCAGCACATCCCTGAACTGTCTGTTCTGTTTCAAATACAAGGAAAACAACCAAAGACTCTGCAGAAACAGGACCAACATGTTTTTTTGGGAAATTTTTCCAACCACATGTGATTATGCAATTACTGCAAATCTCTCTATATTGTCTCAATGTTTTTTTTTTAAATGCATGATTTTTTTCTTTCAGCTCTGTCAGTCTTACTGAGATGCACTGGATTTTCTTGAGAAATCAGAAATACAGACACAAATTACATGAATAAGATTTATAAGAATAAGGTTAATTTATGCTTCATTTGCAACTATTTACTAACGACTCGTGTAACTATTCTTGTAAATTTCTGTTTGTCTGATTTGGATGTGCTTTAAATAATCTTTTAAATTAAAAACAGGAAACAAAACAGAATGTAGACAAACCTTAAATAAAATGATAGAATAAAAACAGATTGTATAATTATTTTATGAGACACACAATCAACATTTTATAAAGGTCAAGCACAAATGTCCAACACTGACAAAAGAACAATCAAGCTTCTTCATTTGATCAATATTATGTTAAGTGGATTAATTGAACTGAGTCATACTGTCACACTACGACTAGAACATTTAGTGAATATTGTATCACATATGATGACATTGTAATTATTATTGCTATGAATCATGCCATGAACAATCATTGTGTAGATAAACACAACTAATCATTTAGAAACCTGTGTTAGTCTCACTTTTCCCAATAAAGCTAATTTGCCATTAGCCAGGTTCGCACAATGAGTGTGTGTATCATTGTGTAGTCTGTGACATGATATAGATATTTCCATACGGACGTGAACAGTGGATGTTTTCCAGTAGCTTTGTATCCAGGCAACGATCACCGCAGTGAATCGGACCTAAAAGGCTTGTATTAACAGCGAAAGCATCATGTATTGTGTTTCCTTATTAGATTGACCTAATTCTTTTAACTAAGTGTATGTGAATGGATTAGATTTCAAGATTGTAGTTGTTTGCCTTATTTTCTATAAAATGTAACGTCAAACGTTTACATCGTATGTAATCAAGCAGATGGGAGAAGGACAATTCAACAAACAAACAAAAAAGTTCATTAAAAAATGAGCAAATAAAATATCTAATGAACTGAAATCTAGACCCCCGGGGCTGCATGACAAAGAGGAAAGTTTTAAATTGTTTTTAAAATGTTCTTTCTATACATTTAAACAATAAGGAAAATCTTGAACGCAACCGTGGTATTGTGTAAATAAAGTTTAAGATGCTGATAATATGGTGGGATCACAAAAGATGTTGTTTGTGACCTGCAGGTCATCAGGTGTACAGTAATGGTCTGAGGTCCGACATCGCTAGAAGGGTCACTGCATATTTTCCTCAGAACTAATGGGGTGAGAAGTTCAAGCAGTGGCTACATCAGCAGGCTGTATCTGGCTCTGTAGGCTAAGCCAAGGTCAAAGGTCAAAGGTCATGTCAGAAGTAAGTCCTGGTATTGGTAAAAATGCGAAAGTCTTTCCAAAAGTTTTTAGCAGTGGCAGTAAAAAGTCCTCTAGTTCTCATCTCATTCATCATCCTTAAATACTTATATTTATATATATATATAAACTTGTATAAAATTGTACATTGTAATTTATCAATGAATAGCGCATAAAAATATATTAATCCCAATTTCATGACATTTACAGTATACTTAGCATAGCATTATATAGCTAATGTAATAATGTTTGTTAATAAAACTTTGCAATTTGGGGTATAAGACCAAAACTAAACTTCACTTAGCGGTCAGATTATTTTACTGTTTATTAAATTCCAAGTCACTTGGTTTGGAAAACAAACAAACACAAAACTCACGCATATATTCAATCAACTGATTGAGAGATAATCACAATACAGCTATAACAGTTATGATACATGAAACCTTATGCAACATAGTTCAGCTCAGTTGTCAGTGTTGTGCGATTCATTCACAGCAGGTCAAAGGTCAGACACTGATAATGGTCATGGCTGTATTGATGCAAGGACAATGGCAATTAAGGAGATGTTTGTTTATGCCTGGAGGAATCACTTACAGTCCAGCTCCAGTATGGATCTGACAGCATGAGTTAGTTCTTTAGCTTCCACTGCAAGCGCAGACGCTGTCCACAGCGGCTTTTTCCCTCCACGGGAAGCAAGAGGAGTCTGAGACAATGCGGTTGACTTTGCATCACTGGCGGAAATGAAAGACAAAACATCAAATTGTTTTCTTATAGCTGCTAAAAGTTATTTTAGCACATGATTACATAGCCTGAAAATCTGGTGTTGCAGCAATTATATCATAATGGATGTTTGGTACAATTGCATTCTTTAAAATTGATAAGTGTAATGAATTTTAGCTGCTATTAATTATATATATATATATATGTTTCTTATGCATTAAGTTGCATGTTTTTTCTGATTGACCTTAGATTGAAAACTGTGTCAGTCTTGTATGATTTTCTGTTGACGTCACAATAAAAAGCGCAGCACAGAGCATACTTCCTGCAACCCAAATGAACAAAGCATGCTGGCCAAGTTGGCATAAAGGAGAGCGCAGCTTGACACCTTATAAAGGCTGGACGTTTGAGGAAGGGGCTTTAGACCCACTGACACGGATGGGCTAGTGTTACGAAAACATATTATAAAACGACGAACTTCTGGGTCATTAGAAGAAAGACACAATGAATCGGTCCAGGCTGATTAAATTATCTCATGCATTTCAAACATATTTAAACATATTTCCAATGTCTGATTTAAAAAGACTTTAATTACTTTGAAAAACTAGCTAATGAATAAACATGTCAAGAAACAGAATCTGACATATTGAAACGACACCCTACATTATGTTCCGTTAGAAATGTTCTAATGCATCCGCTGGTGTTATAACACATTTAAAATGATCACACATCAGTCTGTCACCTTACAGAAATGTGCTTTTCTAATGATGAAAGTCTGTCTGTTGGCCTAATAATCCTGATTCGTCAATGAATACATTATTTAGTTTAATTGCGTTGGTTAGTGAGACTGTAAGTAGTGCAAAAATATATAAAAATATATAAAATACTGCACAGTTTTTGATTTAAAGCACTATCCTGGAGTAAGCTAAATCTTAAATTTTTATTAAGCTGATTTATTTAATCAAATAATCATTTTAACTTGACATAAAAAACAAAAGATCTTTTATGCAACCCTTCTTTCTTTGAAGTTACAGAACAAATCATTTTTTAATAATGCGATTCACTGAATTATAGATAAGGCGCTAACACAAACAGCTTTGTTGACTACAATCCAATCCAAATCACAGAAAATCACAGAAAGTATGTGTGCAGATCCATAAACAGTTTGTACTAAAAATAATGGATTAATTAATATTATTAATATTCTATATATTTACAACAGTGAAAAAGCATTTTCAGGCTACACAGATTTACAGAGTTCAAGGACGGTCATTTAACACCATCCCTCCCCTCAAAATGACAAATCATACACGCTCTGGGTTGCAAATTGCTGACAGTCTTCAATTTGATTCATGGGGATGTGTAATATTTTCTAGCCCTAATAGACGAAGACACAGCGGCCTCTTCTTTCAGTGGAGATGATCATTAGGGGAAAAAACAGGCTCTCCAGATGTGTTCAGGGGCGGCGGTCTGCAGGGGACCCTGTTGATTGGGCCTAATCAACATCACTGCCACAGACAGGTGTTGTTCTGACCTTCCTGTCATTATCTATTCCTGCCTTCTGACCCAAAAGTAAGTCTCTCGTATAACAGAACACAAGATACTTGTCAAAGAAAGTTGCCATTTACACAGCGGGAATGCACAACCTTGTAGACTATCAAAGTTTAACTTTAATGACTTTCCTAAAGTAAAGATGTATTGGGTATTAAAACTTTTCTCCGCACCTGTAGCTAGCAAAGCATAGTGCGATGCTGTAGGCAAACTCGATTAATTTTCAGTCGCATTATTATTGACAGAAGATTGAAGAAGATATGAATGATTCTCTTACCCATAGCCTTTTGGACAACTCTGGCTTTCAGATAGGAAGTCTTGGACAGCCTGTGGGGTTTTGAAAATGTGGATGTTTATATCAGTTTGCAGTAAAACCGCACAAACACAAGTTAAAAGTGAAGCTTGTCATTTTTTGATGTTAAAATAATTTCTCCTATCTAAGTTTGCATGCAGGGAGAGCAACAGGGATTCACGGATAGATCGATTTTTTGCAAGAAGGGCAAATACTGACTTTGTAGCGCTAACAAATATTACTGTGTTTGACTAAGCATTTCTTACCACATGATGTGCAAACAATAACAGTACAATTAAATTAATGCCCTGAGCTATTTAACATAGACACTGTTTATAGGGGAATCTCATTTTGAATGTGTGACGTGTTATTTTTTAATACATTTTTCCATGGATTTCAAAGACCTTTTGTTGGTAATGTTACATTAATGTTAGAATTACAAAATATCACCTCCACAAACTGTAGAAGTTTCCCTGTGGAGACCTCGAAACCCTTCTTTGAAGTTTCGCTTTTTCGTAGTTGACATTCGAGAACAGCCATCTTCTTCTTCAGGTCTTGTAGCTCCTCCTGTATGAAGAGATCATCTTGAGCAACTCATCATGATCACAGACAGAGAGAGATTTTATTAAAACATATTGTTCTGTTCCCATCAGAACTGTGCTGATCTCACTGTCTAATCTCAACCAGTTTCATACGAACACTACTCAGTAAGAACTACACAGTGTGCTAGTGAACAGAGTAAAATGTGCTGTTATTGTATATAGTGTTATATATGGTTGGATCTGTTTTTAAAGGCTATGTTTGCTCTTTTCTCCAAGTTACCAACTTAAATGAAAAATTCTTTGTCTCTATCCCTCTAACAAAGTTTGTCATTTTGTAAAAACTTCCATGATAGCATGTTTATGCTAACCAATTGTTATTTTTTATGGTTCAGGACTTGAAATATAGTATACAAGTCGTATGGACTTCTCATGAAACTATTGTGAAGCTTGTTTTACCATACTGGAGTTTGGCAGTACCAGTTTATTTAAATACATGCAAAAAAGTGTCCACGTTCTTCAGATATTCACTTTTAAAAGTCAAATGGAATTAGAACAACATGGAGCTGATATGTGAAGGCTTGTGCCAATAACAAGTTTTGCAAAAGCAATGCCCACAAAAATGTGTGATATCCTATGCTAAAATCAATTGCTGTGTCTTGGTGACACGTAAGGTTGCTAGCCAGAGATTTCAAAAATAACCTCATCAGCCCACGTCACCCTGCAAGATCATGTTAAAGCCTTCACAGCACATCAGCCCAGTTACTGAATAATACAAAGCAAACAGTGACCTACTTTCTGCAGTACAAGAGAGAGAAAAAACCTGGACTGGTGCTATGCAAAGTGGTGGATTGGGAGTGAGAATGCAAGGCTACGTCAGTTAAATTCTCAAAGTGACATACCTGGCCCTGACCGGGTTGCTCTGCTTTCTGAGACTTAATTTCAGCTATCTCAGCCTCCAGGAGGTGGATGACCTCTTCGTAGTCCATCTCCATGCCCCGGGCCTGTTTTTGAGCTGCCTCGGCCAGATGAATCCGGGTCCGTAAGGATCGGCTCTCATCCATTGCAGATTTTACTTCCTGCAACAGTGGAGTCCCACTTAGAGCCGTGATGCTGAGAGTGCAAGTACAGTAGAGTGGTACATCGCTCAGGGGCTCTCCCCCGAACATTGCAAACTCATTAGTCCTGAAATGAAATGCCTGTACTGTCTCCCCCCTCCCCTCAACTGCACCCCCCAACTCCAGACTCCCTGCATGACAAAGCACTGCTCTGCTTCCCGTACTGTAACTGTCTATAGATTTGCATGTGGGCATTCAATAAATGACACGCACAGGCATGTTTGGCTACATACGTGTCATCTATAGAGACAACAGAGCAGGTGTTGGCAGGTGTGATGTGGAACCAGAAAAACAGGCTGTTACATAACACAGGGACTGAAAGATGTCTTGGCATTATCGAAAACCGCAGCAGTATTGGATACCTGTCAGAAGAGCATCAGTCAACAGGCAAACAAAGGGCTGCTGTAATTAGAAAACTGTGTGGCACGATACAGTAGTCTCGATAATAGACAGGTGACATGGAACGCAGGGCTGCGCTTTATTTGCTTGAGAGCAACTCTATGGAAACCAACTGTGAGGATTTACAAATGCATGCAAAGTGTGGCAGTTCATCACAAAGGCTTCAGAAACAAAGGGGGCAGAAATTCCCCAATTTTTGGCTGCTTTGCGTGACTTTCATACCGCAGACGGGTTTTATTAAAGCTTCAAAAACATACTTGACTCATCATGAATACTATTAGACGTCACTAGCCTAAATTCCAGGAATAATCTGTGAAAAGAATACAGATAACTGCTGTCTGACTAAAGAACTTAATTAACTAGGATTGATAGATTTTACATTGACTCTTTTTACTGGAGAGATGTTAATTATCATTGATGTCCATTTAATGTCTATCTATAATAAAAAATATCTGACATTTATTAAAGGCTCCTCCGTTGGTTACAATGCAACTTTTAACATAATTCAAAGACACATATAATTGCTTTAAAATCTAACTTAATGCTTCCACACAGCAATGGAGAATGGAGATCTTTGCTTACATCTCTCACTTCTCATATGTTTCTCCACTATCTCACATTCCTGAGTTTCAGAAGAGATCTTAACATCTTAAACTGTGTCTCAAACTGTGTCTGAAACTGTGCTCATATTTCAACTGAATCAGAATATTTCACATTAAATTCTACCACAAACAAATTATCTCAACAATCATTTTATATTTATTATCTAAAAGAATTAAACATATCTGAGGCAATGTTTATTCTAAATCACCAATGAGAATAACAGAACTAGAACTTTGTCTCATAGCCTCATAGAAGAGACAGTGGATACATTAGCGTAAAAAACATGCATTTCAAATCATTCAAAGTAACGCATAGGACTACAGACCAAAATAACACCCTTCGGGTTAACCCCAGAACACAATGTACAGGAAAGGTTTAAACAGAGAGTTCTCATCCCTAGAGCCACATGGACAGTCACACCTCACACCAGTCATGACGGCCCCCGCACACGTTTGGCTGTAATATACCCGGAGCTGCACTGTGTGGACGTGATACAGCCTCACATTTCTCACAGGAGAGGAAGCTTAAAAGCCTACTGCTTCACTACTGAAAGCCTATCAGCCTACCTGGATCTCTAATGGCAGATATAGATGGTTGAGAGTGGGTGGGGGTGAGGAGAGCAGAAAGGATTCAATATGGAACTAAGCTTTAATAAAACATACAGGGCTTTAAAAAACCTCGGTTTCACGCAACGGGGAGCACGGAACCCGTATTATCGCCTGCGTGTCATGAACTGGATGAGCAACTGAGCCCTCTGTAGTGCTCCAGGAGGGAGCAGCTGCGGCTCTGCACGACAGAGCAAAGCATTCTGGGAAGGGGAAGACAGAAGTTGCATTGACCCCGTCACCAATCACAAACGCCACAGGGCCTCAACCAGCTGACCAAACATTCTTGTGTGCGTTTCTTTGATGAAGATTAGAACTACATTTTTCTCTTCTATTTAGAACAGCTCATGAGGTCAACCACAAGAGAAACTGCTGTTTAATAGTTGTGTGAGATGAACAACACCGTTGGTGTCAGCAGTCAGTGGTTATCACATCGTATATACATATAAGAAACCTATATTTTATGCTGTAAATGTGAATGATGCTTATCAGGGCTCTGCTATGCAGTTGCTATGGTGTTGCTAATGGGCCCCAAGTCTCTATAATCTCTTTGTTTCTACAAGCTCCACTTAGCCTTCATTTTAAGTCTACCAGATTTTTTTTACCAATTTTATTGTCCACCAGACAAAAACGAGACAAAAGCAAAAGCATCTCTCCTCAACAAACCCCATCATTTGATGTGTGCAAAACAAATGCCAAAGTTGAACATTTAATATAACAGTAATAGGTGATGCTGTACTAGAACTGACATAATTGTCTGTATGCCTCACAGCACAATGATCTCTCTGAGGCAGGCTGTAATTCTCTGCTACCTTAGTAACAGTCTAATAAAACCGTGAAGATCCAATTAATTTTGAATAGAATTCTGCAGCTCTTTGGATTCGGGTTTACATAACAAGATCTTCCGAGGCTGTCAGACAGAACCCTAAAGGGCTAGTGGGAGCCCGTGTCTTTATAACTCATAACACAGAACTATTTCCAATCCCATAGCATCCTACATACTTCATCTCCCACATCATGTTCTGGTGTGGGCGTGTTTCCTGAGGTGAGCATATTCCACGCACAAGATGCTGAAAATAGCTTGTGGATATTGCTCATAGTGTGGCAATTTTTGTGTTTTTCTTTGTGCTGAGAGGATTTTGTGATACGGGCATCAAACTCTACAGAACACCTGTATCTAACTAACTTTCTACAGCACATTAATGTGTGTCCACAGCGCCCCCCTGTGGGCCATTAAATACAGTGACAAAACACACAACAGACAGGACAAAAAAACTACAACACAAAAAATGCTGTTTCACAGTCCTGTTTCACATTGCATGCATAAGAAGCGGACAAGCAATGAGAATTGCAACATCTGTCGTCATGAAAACTAATAAAAAAATTTACGCAATGCTTCATAAACACCTCATTTGCAAAAGATTGTGTTGATAAATAGGCTTACAGTGTATTCAGTTTTAAAATGCCACATGCACCAAATCAGGACTAATAGCTATAAATCAACTTGTGGCTATACCACTGCTCTGACAGAGCACAAGATAAATGCGTCTTGCTTACACATGCTATGTGAAGGACAGTGTGATGTCACCAAGCTGTACCTGTTCTTGGACCAACATTTCAACTTAACGACTATCAACCAATCAGATTGTAGGATTAAGTTTAGGGTCAATGTTTGATATAGGCTTAGGGCTGATGTGCCATTTATATCAACCTGTTATTTCCTTGGTTTAAGGGGCCAGTTAGGAATGGTTAAAATGTTGTTCCAGGACAAACAAAAGATCCAGGAATGCAAGTTGCTTGGCAAATCACAGAGACATGAAACAGCTGTAAGAATGAGTACCTGTTTAACTTTTGCTAGTTCCTGCTGCATGTTACGATTAAGGCTGTGGGATTCTGCCAGCTTATCCTGTTAGAACAGATATCTTTACATGAATCAGCATTAGAGTTAGCGCACTCATTCTCGCAAACAGGATTAATGAGAGCCGCACTCAATAACCCATTAATGAATGTCACACGTTCCAGCATGTGACAGTGTTTCAGCCATAACTGTTGCCGTGGAGATACCTGCAGTCTCTTGATCTCAGTCAAGGCCTCTATGTGGTCTTTTCTTAATCGTTCCATTTCATCCAGATCATCCGAGTCCGATAATGATGGCTAATAAAATAACATACACAAATAAACTTTATCTTATCATATTTTAATTGCTCAGCACAGCACATTATTTTATATTTGGTGTTTCTGCTGCAATAAAAAATCAAAAAGTTACCGTAGGGTTTAATGGAGAATCGATGAGATCATCTGACATCAATCTCGCTACTTCCTGTTCTGAGGTACACTTTGGCGGTACTTTAAAGAGTTCCTTTGCCACCTTCTCAAAATCTAACAGGAAACAGATTACTGTTCATAATAGGTTATTAATTAAATATCTAAAATAATGTGCTTTCTAAAATATGATTATTTCTTTCTAAAGTCATTCTAATATATATAACTATTAAATGCATTCAGCATAAACCAAGACTATGCTTCAGCATTTATCAGTAAATGAACCACTATGATTTTATGAGACGTGATGTGAAATATTCTCACCTCCGTAGGTCACGGTCCCTCCCGGGCTCGGCTGAAGTCTTTCTCTCAGTGTTTGGACCTGACACCCAGTAGGTTTCAATCCCAGGACCTCCAGTGCCTGTGGACAGAGGCGTTGCTATTTTAGAACATTTCATTCCATCAACATAACATGCTCGTGGCTTTTCTCTCTCCCTCACTCTCACGCATACACACACATATATGCTGTAATGCTTGTATATATAATACAAACATATTGCATATACAGTCATATAGTTAAACATATATTTAATGTATGTAGTACATGAATAGATACATTTAATATATTTAGCATAATTAAAACATAACTGTAAAAATTACATACCAGCAAACATTCTTATATGTATGCATGTATATGCTTGCTAAAAATATAAAATATTATATTTATGTAAATACACATTTAGGTCTATATAAATATCCAAAAGGTCCAAAAGTGTGAGACCAGTAGTGAATGTGCATTTTGTATTTAAAATAGTCAATAAAATTGTTCAAATAAGCATAACAAATTACACTAAAAATTGAACAGACTGTTTATTATGACTATTAGATTTTTCAGTATTAGTTTAGGAACTGGCACAGACACCACAAGCTTGTACAAAACCTGATGATCCACGATTAACCTGGCATGATTTAATTTCCATGCCACAATACTGATTATTTGATTGGTGGCCTAGATATAGCGCGGAATGAACATATTTTTAGTTTTAAAACATTCTAAAACCTTTATGATTTGCAGGTTTAAATTAAGAAACACAGATTTTTATTGTGGCCTCCGACTTTCGCACCACTCTGTGTATATGAAAATTTAGTAATAATACTGTTTATCCTCTACAGTAATTGCAATAGCAACAGAGTGACGGAATGTGCCGGACTTCTGTGTGACAGAACATGCTGAAGTTGCGGCACAATCTCTATTGATTTTCCCATCATGCAATAGGAGGCGTGGAAACTGGATGGCATGCTTACAACACATATTACCCAGCAGCAGACAACAGTGAATGAATTCCTGATATCAATATCAATGCAACGCTGAGGCTGATGGGTAACCAATCACTAAAGGCCTCGGGGGAACGACCAACATTTGACCTTGCTGTAAATACACAATGTTCCCATAATTCCGGTTTTCAAACAGCCATGGTTTTAATACCAGTCATTTGGCTAATTAGCGTAATTTGGAAATGGATCCTTTTAGCCTAACACCAAGGTCACGGATGTACTGATTAAATGAATACCCTGAACGCACTGTAAGTTGCTTAGGATAAAAGCGACTTACAGAAGTATTCATGCAAATATAACTGAAAGCAAATGATAACAGATACCTGCTCTATTTTCTCTGGCTTGAGATGAATGCCGGGGCTGGAAAATAGAGGTTTCGGGGGCCTGAAGTTATTGATGGGCTCAATGGCAACTGTTACACGTACATCTAGAGAAAAAGAAGTAAATTAGTTAATCTGTGGTAAAATAATGAAATTAATGAATGAATTACAAAAACAGCTGCTACCTTAGTAAATAAAACCATTAAGGTCTAATTAACCTCTTTTGCTCTCTCTATTTTGGATTCCAAGGCAATCCGATTGTTTTGTGAGGCTCCTACACAACTCTAATTATACATTAATGTGACCATATACAGTTCATTAAAATTACATAAATCTAATTTCAATACATTCAATCACAGCTGATGCAGATAAAATGCTGCACAAAAAAGTTTGTACAGGCTGTTTTTTTCTACAAACCGACCCTGAACTGATCTGTGAACTGGAAAGCACAATTCTCCTCTCAAAATAGCGTCCACCCTGTCAAATCCTCTTATGATGAGTAACTGCAGAGTGTAACTGAGTTTATACTGCAGGTATGTGCTCTGACTATCTGCGCATTTTGTGTTTGTATGTATTTATTGGTTTCTTTGGGGGTTTGGGGTTTTTGAGACCATGAATCGATAGTGACTGTGACACCATCAGCAAGATGCTTGAATAAACCTACTGGATGCTACGCTACTGTGATAATATCAGGCTGAAAATGTTTTCATGTTTTTTCTTTGTAAGCACCCCTTCACAGTCTTGGCACATGAAATGACTCAGGTATGAAATATTTCATTACCTGAACCCCTGTAATGCTGTACGCACATGCTGTTCTCACAGTGGTTCTTATCTGTTATTCCCGGTACAATATTAAACACCTCACCTTTTCTCTCCTCCCTCCGGCTGAGATCCATCTGTCACTCTATCAGGTCAGATTTTGGTCTGACCACACATTTGGAAACGTACTGTAATATTCCTCATTTCATATTTCATGTTTGCCATTCAGCACAGCTGGTGTTTAAATCTGTTTCAAATCACTGCTAAGAGCTTTATCAAAGGTGCTTGTCCGTGAAATGAAACATTGTCCTGAACAGAGTTCAGTTCCCCTTGAGTTCACCTGGAGTTTAGTGTCATGTTGATGGTAATATCTATTTTCAGAATGAAGGAAGACCAGACAAAGGTCAGCTGGATTATTTTACAAACCCCACTATCTCATCAGCGCAAGACAGTCTAAACTTCTGAATGGGTAACAGACTAATCCAGGTTATGCCAGAACATTTCAGAAGGCAGAATGACATTCCGGTGCCAGTGGTATCAAAACAGGAAACCTGCTTGTTTGAGAATGCACAAATCTAATCTGGAAATATCAATACAAGTGTTTAAGGTCAGGTTGTAGTACCAGAGTTGGCCACTGTGGTGCAGGCACTCTCAGGTGAGGACACAGGGGTTGACTCAGGCTTTGCTGCTGCTGTTCGTACCTGAGAAAGAAAGACAAATCGGATATTCCTTTATCCAATGGATATTCCTTCAGTAATGCATCACCAACGCTGTTTTAAGAAGTGATGTAGAAAGACCTTCTGCATTTAGGAATCTATGAACTGTGTGACCTAGCAGGTATTATGGTTGCACCTTTTCTTTTTGGAAGTATACGTGTGTGGCTACTGTCTTAAAGTATGTTTTACCTTAGCAAGTTCTACAGAAGGCAACGTCTCACTTCCAGAGTTGGGTGTGTTGGCTATCTTTGGAACGAGGCCTCCAGACAGGGTTGCACCCCCCATTCCAGTGGGCCTGTGCTGAGGGGCGGTACTGGAGGGAGGTTGAATGGAGATGGGACTGTGAGGTCCACTGCTGGAGCCTGAAGAAGACCTTCGTCTGATAAACGCTATCTCTACTGTAGGGTCTGGTCTGTAGGGTTGAGACATGTTTTTTACCAGATATGAGGCTACACACAAGTTGTCATGAAGTTGCACTTATATAGACTGTAATATAAAGATAATTAAGTTTTAACCTCAGTTTTGTTCGAGTGATTATGCTTTTGGCCTCTTCGTGTGTCACTCCAATGAGTGACTCTTTATTGATGGATATAAGCTGGTCTCCTGCCTTTAGTCTCCCATCCTAAAGTCACAAAAAATGTAGAATTTCTTTAAAATTAATTTTTTTTATTTAAAATAAATATTACTAAATATAATATTAATAATAATAATAACATAAAAATACTTTATGGCAGTCGCCCCCTGGCATTATTTCCTGAATAAACACCATTGGTCCCTCTGCACGATTAGCTCCGCCCCTGATGAGCAATCCTAATCCTGTTCCCTTGGCAACACATATCAACTGAATCATGCAGTCTCTGGGGAAGGAATGGGGTAAACATAAGGGCTTGGATCAACATCACAAACAATGACTACTGAGGTGATTATTTTTTCAATGACCATAAATTAATCTTTTGTGGGATTTCATTCTCATTCAGTTTCAAGCTCAATCTCTGATCATGACACTATTAACTGCAACAGTGTGCGAAATCTGCTGGGTTCTCCTCAAAGGTTCATTTAGACAAAGTCTCAAACTAAACCAAGTTTCTCACGTGCAGACTTGTGGGGATGGAGAGGCCATGCAGGCGGTGGTGTACACAGGATTGAGATCTTTAGGACTCAGAAGCAACGGACTTGTTGATCTTGAAGATGAAGAGGAGGAGGCAGTGTCTGTCATCTTACCTGAAGATGAGAGATTTTCATTTCAACGCTTTCAATCTAATTGCCTGCTGGCCTTTTAAATTACTGCACAAATTAATAACATGGTTTCCAGATAGTGTGCTTAGAATGAGAATATTCTACATACTTCACACATCTACACAATAGGAAACAATGAACAATTTCAGGAAGGTACCAAGTGATCATATTGTTAATCAGGAGACAATCAGCAGGTCCTTAACATCAGACATTAGTCATTCACTTCTAAATACTGAGTAAGGATGGACGTAATGGAAAATACCTGTGGAGACAGAAGTGGGAGATGTCCTGTCTGAACCAGAACTACTGCTGCTCAAGCCGTATTTTTCGATTAGTTCAGCAAATTCTCTCCTAATGAAAACACACATAAAACCTATGACTTCTCTGTTAGATGTATTGTATTCTATATTTCTCTTGTATTTATTAGAAGGTCACAGACAATGAATATCCAAACAAAATCTCATTTTGTCTTTTGTACAAACTAACACTTCTTCAAAAGTCTTCATGCATGCTTTTGGAGAGCAAATATTCCTTTTGTGAAGAACTGAGGACTGATGAATGAACTAAAATCTAAAACTATAAGCCTATGAAATGTTTCAAAAGCTATTTAAAACTCACAGACTACAAAAACACCATATTAAAGTAACACTTCTTGTAGGACAGTCTCATTTAATAAACCGATTCCTATTAAATGCATCTTCCTCATTAGTCCTCAAAGAAGATTAGAAGCACTTAATTAGATTAGGAAAGTAATCAAAGATAAATTGTATTCAGGAGTCAAACAGAAATGTGATTTACGTCGTAATCTTTAAATTCTTGACATAATGTTCTCAGAATCTGTTTACTGTACTGAAGCATGTTGTTTAAATTGGTTGATTGTCCATTAATGATGATGGTAATCCCTTTACAATAGCTTAAACCTGCCCTCAGCCGGTTCAGATCAGGACAGACTTCTGGCCCGAATACGTCAACGGTTGTCCAGCCGTGAGTACAAAAGTGCACATCAGGAAGTCACTGACACCAGCAAAATGCCAGGTCCGTTTAAAACCAAGACAGCCATGAAGAATTTGACAACTGCTCAAAACACAGACGTCTGACTAACACGAAGTTCTCACATTGTACAGCGTTTGGACAAGTAACATTTAACAATTATAAATTATTAACAAATAAACTATACACATAGTAAAAAGTATTATAATTTGACTGAATCAACAAGGCTTCATTTGATTATGTCAGCAAACAGTCTTTTTTTAAATCAGAAACAAACCAACAACACATTAATTTATAAATCTCTTGACAGCGTAGTTGCTAAACCGGGAATCTTAGAAGATGTGAAAACAGCCGGACTTGTGTTTGAACTTCATATAAAAATAAATAAGAATTTACATTTAATGAATATCGGAAAAGTGCCAGAATTCTCATTATGTGCCAAATACTTTAATATACTTAATGTATTAACACTATTTTTACATTTAAACTAATCAAGATGTTCTGCTGCGCTGATCCATTTACAGGATTCTCTATTTGTTGTCCAAATATTGGCAAGTGATACATCTTGTCTCTATATAATTAAAGTCTTAAAACACAAACCAAATCCATGTGAATCACATATATACACATATATACTAAATAATAGTTCAGTTCACTGTAAATAAATGTAACAATCATAAATCTTACCTGGAAGCCTCGTCACGAACGATCAGTAGAGACATGTGACTTGTAGCTGACGCTGTACGAAGAATCTCTACTGCCCTAATAAAATAAAAAACAAACCAGCCGTTATTTGATCATTTTTAAGTTGCTTAGTTTCCTCTGATACAGATGATAGTTTGGTCTTCCAAAAGAATAGCAATTGTTAAATAAACACTGTTTAGAATACGTTACCTATCGGTTGTAACACCCCCTAAATTCATGTTGTTGACATCTAAAATAAGATCTCCTGCTTTAAGACGCCCTGAAAGAGAAAACAGGACATTTTTTTAAATCCCAGATTGTAAGAAGATCGATGTATTACATATTAAATGAGAGAACACGTACAGTATAAAGATCACTGTATTTGTGATATTACATGATAGAACACATGTACAGTATGAAGGTCACTGTATTTGGGATATTAAACGAGAGAACATACCGTCCTGTGCCGCCACGCCACCCGGTAAAACCCGTTTAATGAAAATACCAAACTCTTCACCACTCTGTTCCCGGTAGCCGCCAATAATCTTCACACCTATTAAATTGAGATTAAGATTTTTTTTAGATTAATTCCTTCAATGATGTGAAACACTCAATCAAAGTAACTAAAAGACACTGTACAGTAAATAATGCAGAATAAATCAGTTTTCTATTAATATGATAATTAATTTGGAGACAGGATCTGCACAGTTTCTCACCAAGTCCTTTTTTGCAGTCTGTGAACTCTAGCCTCTCCACTGCACGGTTGATGCCGTGTGGCCCCATTATTGTCCTGAAAAGCAGTTGTAACAAAACAATCACAGGTATTTATAAATCCACTATGTATCTTATCTTTATGGTATTTTGTGAATACGGTTGATGCAACATTTACAGTATTTAGGAATAAGGGAATTCATTTCTTAATTTATTTATTAATAATATTCTAGTAATAAATCACTCATACAGCCTGGAAAAATGTTGATATTAATGAAAAGTGGCCATAAAGATGATCAATGATTTTATAACAATAAACAGAATAATAGCAGAATTAGTCACCCATTACCTGGCATGATAAACACTCCACAAACAGGAAGTAGGTTACTGTGGGTGAGTTTATATGAGCTATATTACTCAAATGTGTAGGTAAGCAGTAAAGCTAAGCGATAAGGCTTTATGGAAACAGGGTATGTTAAGCGAAAGCCTTATCTTTATTGCATTTAATCCTTGTAACAGACTGAAATCAACAGAATACAATGGATTTTACTTTAACTAGGACATTGACTGATGTTAATAAAGTTCCCAATAAATTGTACATTTATAATACAAATACCATAACGTGAAGTTTTATTATTATTACTTGTTAATATGTTGCATTAAATATGTCAGCAGCATAGCGGCCTAAAGAAGCTTGTTTGATTTCTGAAGAACAAATCAAAGAACTAAAAATTTAGAAAATACATTTTTGCACCAAAAAACACGACTGAACAAACATGCATACAAACAAACATACATACATAAGACAAAAGCTGAACAGTCTTTCAGTTCATGTGGTGGTCAGAACTTAACAGAAAGACAAGGAGAAACTATTGTGAAGCATTTGACCTTGTTTCTATCTCGACAATTTGTGTTCTAGTTTGTTTGTTCCCCTTTCAACTATAAACAATGAATCAACAAAGACACTTTAGAGAATTCAAATCGTGCAATGCAATTTCTATCCTTTACTGTGATGGGCAAGTTGCAATTGGTGGTCCTCTGTGTTTATCTTAGAATCTTTATACATTCATTTGTGTTACATAAACATCATCTGTGCTACCACAAAGCATCATGAGAACTACTAGTATTTGTTTACCCATTACATTTATAGCCAACCTGAACAATGACTGTGTTCTGTAGTGCCTGAGATTGTTACAAAAGATCCTGCATTAAACTGATCACTTAATTCTAACTAATCTGTCTTACCATGTACACGGCATGTAAGGTTATGCACTACGGGGATATAACAAACCCAGGCAGGCATCCCCGCAGGGTGCTTCCTATTTGTCTTGCTCTAATTTTACCTTCCTGTTGGTTTGTCTTTGTGACGATGATGATAAAACGTTCTCATTAATGGTTTTAGTTATTCTCTGCTGTGATTTTAATGAGTTGTGCTTCGCTATTGAAAGCAATTATACAGGCATGATTTTATGCCCAATAGACAAACACAAATGAGAAAACTGAGTATTAGCTTAAGTTTAAAATGGTCCTGGGGAAATATGGAATCCGTGTTGCGGACGCAGATAAACAATGAAGGCTTTGTCACGATTTTACGGTAACACCAAACAGAACTTTGACAGAACAGACAGAAGCAACACAACAAAACCAACTACAACAGACACCAAATAAGCTTTAAAAGCATTAGTATTTGCTTAATCTAAAGTCACTCAGTCAGATAACAACCAGATAATGGAATTTCCTACCAGTAGAGAAGCGACAGCCCGTCAAAGTGTTCTGCTTCCACTGATTGTGGGAGCAGAGCCATCACAGGTCTATAAGCAACTGAAGATGTATTATAAAGTCAGCCTTGTCACCGGACGGGGGGGATCGCTGGTTCAAATCGGGTCAGTCTCGATGACCGACAGACAGCAATTTACCCAGACAGTAACAGACATACTCCTACCTATTCACTAATCTCTCCTGATACCCTGCGGTCACATGGTTTGCATCACCTCTCCCTTCACTGTCAGTGTTGATGATGTGTCTGAGTCTCGGGAGGCAGGAAAGCACAGAGATTGACACAGGACCGTGATGTCCAGCGAGGGGACGTGAATAGAGTGTGACTGTGCGATTCAGACTCAGACATCTCAGACTTGAACTAGTCACAGTCTAGCCTGTTTACAAAGAAAGAAAAATAGAAAACACACAAAGGAATAAATTAGCTTGGAGTGGACACACAGATAAAAGTAAGTGAAATTTATAAACAGTAAAAAATAAACTGCTTAACACACAAATTCGCACAATAAAATAATGCCAGTGCAAAACTGTTCATACACACAAATTCCCATATTAAAACAACGTCAGTGGTTTAAACACTTATAAACACTTAACGTATAAAGTAAACAGTGATTTCGTCAAAATGGCGGTCTTTGTTTTTTCCCCCAATAATGTAATCCTTGAACCCTTAATGGCCCTAAATCCCTAATCCTTAAAAGTCCTTGAATGGCATCATAAGAAAAGGACGGGTGTGCTGAATACTGTCATTCAGATAGTGACCAAAAGGGGGCAGGAGCCTGCAGGAGTTACTTAAAATACATATTGTATGACAATTTCTTTCAGTCTTTCTCAAACACTCACATACCATAAATATATTACTTGCATTTACTTTACAGTGCTGCAGTACTTGCTTGTATTATATGTGATCGATGTACCGTGTGCTGTGATGTTCACTTACTACGTACCTGTAAGAGGTGAGACGCGATTTAATTTCCACGTGGACACAAAACACATGTAACTTGATTTTGACCATTAACTTGCATGACATACTGGTTGCTAAAAACATTTATATATAATCGCTATAACATTATTTAAACTGTGTAAGCGGCGCTAGATGTTTTAGTTTGCTAACATTTACCGGAACTATCATAGCAGACGCTTGTTTCAGGAAGGAAACTTTAAGATGTTGCACGAAGTTAGTGTCGTAACCTGCTGTTGAAGGGTGTTCGTGCACACAGCCGCATATATTGTGTCAAGTAAGGCTTTATTATCTTTTCTTTGAGGCTCTGTGGTTGTTTAAAGCTACACTCATACAAACCATAGTCACGATTTATCATGCATATGAATCGTATTTATAAATGTGAAAAACAACGTTGTGCATGTTAGCATGTTCCAGTCTGTATGACATGTTGTCTAACCACACTATCTTTAGCTTCTTTAGGCCATTCATAAGTTTGCTTTGGGGATTTACAGTCACTTTATCAAACTATCTGAATGATTTTATGCAGACGCCACAGAGCCGTCTGCTTGTCATGCAGTACAATAGCAATTATTGTCAAATATATGAAACTATCTTCATAACGTGTTTGTTTTGTATTTTAGGTGAAGCGCTATTATTTTACATGTAACATTGGGATTATGTTATTACCATTCCTTGTTGGACGGTGCGTGTGTTCTAGCGCCCGTGTTTGCCTGGATCTGACCAATTCATCTGGGTTCGGCACATCCAGCGGCCAGCTGTTTTTCAGGAGGATCCAACAGCGATTCCTCAATCAGTCACGAGGAACTAAATCCCACCGAGGAAAGAAGAGTCAGGAAGATGACTGGAAGAATAGGAACAGGACTGTCCTCACATACATCGCGGCCGCCGGGGTCGGGATGATCGGCATGTCTTATGCTGCTGTTCCGCTCTACAGACTGTACTGTCAAGTCAGTATTGAACAGATAATCTGTCGGTTAATTTTGTCAGTAGTTTAATGTTATCATAGGGCCTTACTCCTCTGTGTCAGTACACTTCTCTTACAGTACCATACAGTAGTTACAGTGATGTTTCTTCTCTCAGGCCACAGGGTTGGGAGGTACAGCCACAGTAGGACACAACACGGGCCAGGTGGAGACGATGAAACCAGTCAGAGATCGCATTATTAAAGTGACTTTCAATGCAGACACACACGCCAGCATGCAGTGGAACTTCCGTCCACAGCAGTCAGACATTTATGTAAGAATATTATTGTTATTTTTGCAGTATAAACAATGTTAGGATTCAAACCTGAAAATAAAGAAGTTTTGAATGTTGCTTTACCCACAACAGCACCTTAATATAATGTCACTAAGGATTGAGACTGTGCATTTTATTTTTTTTTTCTCAGGTTGTTCCAGGGGAAACTGCACTGGCATTTTACAGAGCACGGAATCCCACAGACAAACCTGTGATAGGAATTTCCACCTACAATGTTGTGCCTTTTGAGGCCGGACAATATTTTAATAAGATACAGGTAAACTCAAACATTTTAATAAATGCCATCCTAATATTGCAATTGTAATTTGGTAGCAGATTAAATGTGGAAAGTCTTAATGGAACTGTATGTATGTCTCCTTTCTGTTAACGTCTAAGCACTAAATATTAATACAATGCTTGTCTTTTCATTCCCAGTGTTTCTGTTTTGAGGAACAGAGGTTAAACCCGCATGAGGAGGTGGACATGCCTGTTTTCTTTTATATCGATCCAGAATTCGATGAAGATCCGAGGATGGCACGAGTTGACAATATAGTACTTTCATACACATTTTTTGAAGCCAAGGAGGGTCAAAAGTTACCCATCCCTGGTTATAATTAAACATGCAGGACACACTGTGTTATTCAGAGACTTTAAATCAAATGTGTCTTTAGGAGAACATACCAAAAGAATGATGATCTAAAAGTAACATCTGCGCATATCATGTATATGTGATTTAACTTGGCATTTAACTTGGCTGACTGTAGAGCCTTAATTGATTATTCATAGCTAAGACTCACTGAAAGTTGGTGCTAATGTTGAAGAGTGATGAAGACTTTCCCATTGTATCCTATCTGTCTGTGAGTTTTATGGTCATGATAAATGTAATAATAAAATGCAAGCTCCTATTTTTTTTATACAAATGAGGCAAAGTTATTGTCATTTCTAATTTCAGACATTCTGTGCTTTATTTAAAATAAATTGTAAATTTGTGTGTTTTGTGGATTAATGTGTAGGATGTTTATAGTCGCATCACTATTATTTATTTACTATTTTCATTTTTTATTTATATGAAGTGTTTTTATTATTGGGTGTACAAGTCTAAACTTAAGCACAGATTTTAGATCTGTTTAATAATTCTAAGCTTTTCCCTTTGGAGGTATTTAAACATACTAACCACCAATTTAACAGTATAAGCTGTAGACACACAATACAACAATTGTGATTTTAGCATTTTGCTGTCTGATGTAGCGTTTAGTTTACGGTGCAACACTAGAGGGCAGCGTTCATACAGTTATGATGCTTCTAACATTTTGTATGCCTGCAGTCATATATTTCAATAATATTATAACATTAGCAAAGTTACAAACATACCGAAAGTCAAGTACTGCTAAGTCCCAGTTTCGTTTTCCACTTTGTGTAGCGTAGATGCGAAGTATGCTTAAGGTTTATGAAAAACAATGTTGCGCAATAGACTTACATTCACCCTGTTACATTAGTTTGGACTCATTTAAATCGAGCATACAAGTTACAAAATAAGGTTAAAGGCACATTATAACCAATAAACATCAACATTAAACATTTCAATGGACAAATTGTCGCTGACATCGTGTTCATATGGAAATAATAAAACTTGAAACTTGGAGATCATGTGTCGGAAATGTTTAATATAATTTATGATGTCATTTTACAGTGTTATAGAAACAATATGATGTCATTTCATAATTGTGATATAATTGTGTGGCTGTGAGTTCAATATCAATGGTTTTAAAACCCTGTACTTTAGGATTAGAAACTACAACTATCGCTATTACGTCATTTTAACACTACGTCATTTATCGTGCCTGGGCGAACAACAAACCCGAGCACGCGCTTGAGGAGCGCGTGAACGCTGACGCGGAATCAGCTGAGATACCACCCGCGCCATAACATCTAAACGGGTGAACGCGCGGTCGCTGATCTGGCATCAGCGCTTATGGGTTCAAAACACGGCATTGGCCACACCCTCCCCAATGCCAAAAGGGTGGGGACAGGATTTGATGGATAGGCCCGACAACCAATGAAATCGCAGAACTGCCCTAGCAACTCCATCCAGTAACCAATGGCAGAAAATCTAAGGGCGAGCGCTCATGTTCTGTTAAGGGAGTCTGATAGAACAGAGTGGCCGTGGCTGAATATCTCAATGGATCAGGTTTGCTCGAAAGAGAAGATTTAAATAACCTAGACAGTGCATGTAGTGACTGCAGTTTTTGAGGATTACCGTTGTTATATTAACAGTCAATTTTAAGAAGTTATGTGGCTTTTGTTGCTGTACTGTAAACATGTCTTTATTTATTTCCTAATGTGACGCAACAGCATCAGTGGATACACAACCAGTCTTTGAACAATAGGACAGCTTTAGTGATGTAATGGACATGAGATTATAAAGGCAGAAAATCTTTGTGAAAAACACACCGATTCGCTTTTAAATCAGATGTGTTGTTGAGTGGCACTAAGGGTCTGAGATTTTTAACACAAGCCCATCGAGAAACATTTACATGATGTACCAGAATGGGTCATCGGGCTGAAATGAAAATGAACCACAGGACCAGTCCAGCAAAAGCCTATGATTTCCTTCTGAAATTCCTGCTGGTTGGAGACAGTGATGTGGGAAAAGGGGAAATACTGGCCAGTCTACAGGATGGGTCCAGTGAATCACCTTATGGATACAATATGGGTAAGTTACCATTACTGTTCAAATGACAAAGTTAGTTGGTCTGTGTCTTTAGGTTAAAATTGATATATAGATTATTTGACACTGTATTTTGTACTGTGTTTACCTGCACAAATGTTTAAAATGTTTAAAATATCATATCATTATAAAACTGAAAAGCATTGTGTATGTGTACATATTTTTACACAGTTGCTGTGTTATGAAATGTGTTAGCTTATATAAAAATGAATCTTATTTTGAGTGTTTCTTTTATCTTGACTATATGTTTATTTCTTGTTGTGAAAATTGCACAGATTATACAACAAGAATTAAGTGCAAGATTATTGAACTCTTCCCCATTAATAGCTGTGTTTACTCAGTAAGTATTAGCTATAGCAAGAGGCTGTAACCTAGTCCCTGTTTTGGAAACAGTAATTCTGCCCAAGAGACTGAATCAACTGCAGTAAAACCCCTTTGGGATTTCACAGCTAAACATATTTTTCATGTGTCTAAAACAGCAACAACATTCTTCGTGTGACACATACAAGCATCTGGTATAACTAACAAATCACACTGTCTGAAACAATTTGTGCCATTATCTCTGTAGCAATCCGCTTATTGTGAAAGTTGCTAATTAATTCCATGTCTTGTCCAACATGCTATCACAGGTCCACCCAAATCTAAACTGTTTTATTGTTTACCTTTTGTAATCATGCTGTAACAGGAACTATCTGCTACACATGTGGTGTTTTTATTGTCAAAATGCCAAAGTCCAAGGTCTAATAGAATATTTTTAGACTTTTTTTAAAGCTTGCACTGCAAAAAATATGGTCAAGACTGATTGAGAACTGGGTGGCTACACATGCATGCTCATTCATCCAAGCAGCTGAGGAAGAAATGCCATCTACTTTTAGAAAAGGGGCAACAGGTTACAGACAGAGAAAAACCATCCTCAGGCATTCTTCAAGTTCCTTAGATATGGTCTTCATTTGTTTAATTCACAACATGAAGATTAAATAAGTACATATGAACTCTTAGTTGCCAGCTTTTTGTGGCAGTATGTATTGTGTTTGTGTACCAAAGCTGTCAGCCAATCAGGATCGAAACGACAGCGATAAAGAGTCCCCACTGCTGGCCTGTAAAAATGATCTCATACTACATTAATTTACATAGTCTCTAGCAAAAATATTGGCCCCGTAGGGCTGGTTAACAACCCTGCCAGGATGCTAATGCTTAGAACACAGATACTAAGACATTTGGTATGCGGGCAATTAATAGAATGTGGCTGGATTTTTTTCTGCTTCGTTTCACGGAGGGACACATTGGGTAGATCACTATTCAGAACATTTTCTACATCTTGTTCCTGCAAGTGCTTTTATGTTCTATAACATGCACATGTTTTTGTATCGTCACCTTGGGAGCAACTCACCAAGTGAAACTCCTTATAAGTGCAAATGTACACGGTCGATAAACTCCGTTCTGATTACAGGGGGAGATCTCTTGCCTAACAACCTTGCCAGCAGAAGACTGTTGGAATTTCTGTTTATAGAGATTATTACTACTGGCCAAAGCTCTTATATAACTAACTCTTTGCCTGCTCCCAGGCAGTGAATGCTGTGCTGCTGAGGGGAAGAAGGATGCAGCCAAGGTTTGTTGGCGATAAACGAATGGAACATTCTGATGTTTATCTAAACACTTGCGTGAACCTCTTAAGTCGCTTGTTTGTTTGAACGGTGAGAGGGGAACGTTGACTACAATGTTTGTTCTTCAAGGAACCGCGACAACTGAAGCCTCGCAGCTGTTCCTCGCTGTGGTCACGCTACAGGGGAAATCAGATGCAGTTCTGTGCCACTGAAACATTTATTTCACTGTCTTATAAATAACATAAAGGGTGACAGTTTGCTCAATATGTAGGTTATGTAACGCCCTTGGACCTTAATCAGGGTACATGCTGTACTTAATTTTGCATGAATGTATGCAAGTTGTGAGGGACTGCAGTGTGTTTAATGGGTTGGACTGTCTTAAGGTCTTAAATCACATCAAATTGTCAACCCATTTTCCCAACTGAACGATCAGCACCAAGATCTGTTTTGTTGAGACTGTAGGGATACTCTTTACAGCCTGCATTTTATTCACACCAAATTACAAGTGGCGTCTACCCTGAATAAAGGTTAATGGTAGTAAAGGCTGGTTTAAGTTCTGAAGGAGTGAGACTTTCATAGTTCATATATAGTCAATGTATCTCCTGGTAAACAAGGCATAATCTGTTGGTAAACAAGGACTTGGCAGTCAATGGCTGCAGAATTGAACTGGTTTAAATTCTGCCTGTTTGATTTTGTACAGTCGAACTTCATAAAGACTTATTTTTGAGGTATTTTTGATTTGAGTGTCGTTTCGTGACTTTGGGTTTCATGCGGAGTGTTAGTTTAACTCTTTCTCCTGAGCTCCAGATTTTGAACATCGTTATCCGCCGTAGCTTCTTCTTCATCCTCTTACCCCTGATGCGATGCATGTGTCATCCCGTCAGAGGAGGTCTGTGGCTCTCTGCTGGTTGCTGAGAGGGAGGCGAGGAGAGGTGCAGGGCAGGGTAATTGTGCGGTGAGACAGAAAGAGAGAGTGTGAAAAAATCTGTCAGGATGAATCAGAGCTTGCCCACACAAACAGGAAGACTGCATCCTACAGACAGACATTTTTATAACGATATTAGACAATGTTTGACTAAATGTAATGTACATTGCATTGCATAATAAACAACTATCAAAGCATTGATAAAATACACACTATATACTACTGTAAACACAATGGCATGTTACGTATGTTGTAACGTATAAAATAATGTATGTTGAGATTGCCTGCTGTATATATGTTTGAAGTCATGAAAACCACAATGATTTAAAATAATGTGTTAAAATAATAATGGTTTGTTGAGTTTTTCTGCCTGCTCCAGTATAAATGTATGAAATATAGAACATATTTAACATTAAACTATAAATGTTATAAGAGTGTTAGGTTTCCCCGAACCCCAGCCATAAAGGTTAAATCTTTGGTGCATAGTAAGTCATCTCACTGTTTACCTCACCAGTTGAGGTGGGATTGTGATTGGTTAATTTGGTTTCATTTTTTTGTGACAGCAATGGTGTTTTTAAATCCATAAATGGAATCTCCCAGTTGTTCCATGTATATTTTCCCAGTGTTGGATTTCAGTCTCATCACAGTGGAATGTGTGATGAGTTCTGAAATTCCCTAGAAGAAAGAGTGATCAGAATGCCAGTGTGTATGTATGTTTGGAATCCGGGACCCACACAGAGGTGACACTAAAGCTTTCCAATCTCAGCTCAGGAAGTTAATTCCAACAGACTTTACCTACATATAGTTGCTATCACCCAAATGCATTACCAAAAGGAGACATTTTAAACATCTAGGGACCATAATAACTCGGAGACTTTTGACTCTAAACACCTACCTTGTAAGGCTTCATAACCAGTTAACTTTATTTACCAGTTAATGCTTTTCATGCCTTTTCTCAACTGTTGGGTCTTGCAGTTCCGTTCAACTAATGCTTGAAGATTAATTACTAAATAAGATCATTTGTTTTTTACCTGTAGGAATTGACTACAAGACAACTACAATACTGCTTGATGGACGCAGGGTCAAGCTTCAGCTTTGGTAAGTAGCTTTACATCAGAGTACATTTAAAATTACAGTACCTGTATTAATTGACAATTATTTATTGTCCTAATATAATTATAAACAAGCGTGAGGAAAGACTACACATCAGCTTTTCCATTCCATCATGCTTGCGTGTGCAGGGTTCTTAATAAACCTCTGTTGGTTTGTAAAATATGAAGCTAACATGCCAAAAGTCTGGGTATGTTAATTATAACGGTCCACAACAAACCCCAATGAAATACTCAGCCAAGTTAACTTTTTCAGCTGTGCCTAGAAGATGTTTACAACTTGTGCCGTATTTTAAGAGAACTGAGTGTTCAGAGCAGCCTGGATTCAATTATTTATTGAATTTGGTATTGACAAGAAAAACGTTTCAGTGCGTGTACGCGGTACTCCGGTACTATTGAAACATGGCTGGCACGCGGTGGTGCTGCGCTCAGCCTGGATTTCGAATGATTCATTTCAATGCTCCTACTCAAAGTCTGGTGCCCTGGCACCGACCACAGAGCTCCTCATGTCACCAGGCACAGGGATGGACAATAGCTACAGACGGTTTGAGGAGCAGAAGTAAGCTGAATGTGTTCTTTGTGATGAACACTGTATTGTTTTTTGTTTTTGCAGGGACACCTCAGGACAAGGCAGATTCTGCACAATATTCCGATCATATTCCAGAGGGGCGCAGGTACAGCATTACGTTTAAAAACATTATGGAATTTTTCTCTTTGAGTTATTTTAATCAGAATCCAATTTGTGCATTCATATTTAAGTCCACTGTACAAGGGACTTTAGGAAATGGGCTTTTGGATATCTCTGAAATCCCAGACAGTGTTTTTAAACACTCCACCCAGAGATCAGCAGTTCCTGTTGAAATTGTGGAATGCTATAAATCGGATTGGGCTGGTATTGTTGATATGATGTTTCCTTGTTCTGGCAAACAGAGATAACCTAACAACCTCCACAGTCAGATGAAAATAAACCTTCTTGACTATAGTTTGATTTGCAGACCATTTAAAATGACCATTTCATAATTTAAGAATAAAATCACAGGTCCACCTCAGAAATCCATTATATTTCTTTTCATCTTCAATTATCAAAGCTAACAGGGAACATTTTCAGCTTTGAAAAACCTTTAAAAGTGATCAAAAATGATTGCATTAACATTAGTAAAACTTTTGGTAATGCTATATATCATATATATCACCAAGAGCGTTATACTTAACTTGATAGTGCAATGTTTTTAACATTTTTGTTCTTTTTATGAAAACATTAGGAAGACATTCTTTCAACCTAAAATTGTTAGCTGGGTATGCATTTGCCAAATACATCAGTTTATCAATGTATGTGTTTTCTGAGAATTGAGCCTGTGACTCATTGGTAGCATAATGCTTTACCAGATTAGCTACCTAAACACTTGTGTTTCTCACAGGGTGTTATCCTTGTATATGACATCACAAACCGGTGGTCTTTTGATGGCATCGACAGATGGATTAAAGAGATTGATGAGGTACAATCAGATTCAAAATTACACACTGAATAAAGTGTAAACTGTGCAATCTTTACCTGATCTGAAAGCTAATTTAGTTGTTACAGTTTAGTCAGGCAAATTCAGTCATAGTAAATTAAATTCTTTGCTAAAACAGACGTTTTTCCCAACACCTGTAGACTGATAACAGTGTTGTTTAGTTCAGCTTTTCGACAATAACAACAGTGATTATCATTTATGATTACAATGATTATAATGATAACAGAGGTTTTGTTATTGATCGTGTGGATAGCAGGGGGTTAATGATGTGCACAGCATTACTGACAGAACGAGTTGTTTTCCAAAAAGTAATTTTCTTCAAAGAAATATAAAACAAATTATGAAATGAGTCATGCGTAATTTCAAGCTTAGCTACTGACATACTGCTCTCTTCCCAGCATGCACCAGGTGTTCCCAAAATCCTGGTGGGGAACAGGCTTCACCTGGCCTACAAGCGTCAGGTGACCACCGAACACGCCCAGGCCTTTGCAGAGCGATTGGGCGTCACGTTCTTTGAAGTCAGCCCTCTCTGCAACTTCAACATCACTGAGTCCTTCACAGAATTGGCTCGGATTGTGCTCATGAGGCACGGCATGGAACGACTTTGGAGACCCAATAAAGGTACAAAATGCAAATGTTTCACCTAATACAGACATAACATATACTTTGTTTATACACGGTTCAGATAGTCAATGGAAAACATAAAAAAACACCAGTAAATTTTCCAAGCCTAAAAATAACCATATTAAAATCTGTGATATATGTGGTATGTACAACAATGAATATAAGAGGTGTAAAATAAAATGGCTCAACATGATTCAAAAACTATTGTGCTATTGCTCCCCTACCAACAACATCTCCTCATGACTCATTATGTTGCTGAGGTTGGAAATGTTCTCGCAGGGAATGAAACATGCTTCACCATAAATGCCTCTTGACATCAGATGATGCATCATAGAACCCTGCCATAGATTGAAGTACGGTAGACCTTTAGCGAAGCCATTTCTGAAAATGACCGCACATGGAACAGCAACTAGAAGTTTTTCTTTCCTCAGACCAATGCTGCAATTATGTGTAGACTCAAGGAATGTTAGGAGACCTGAAGTATGCAAAGCTTTGAGACCTTATGCTGTTAAAAGCCAGTGTTTAAATATCAATGTAATGGCTGCCGCCCACAGCTTATTTCAGCTTTCAATAATCATAGCTTTGCTTTATGTTAGAGAAGTGCTTGTAGGAAGAAGGTTAAGCGAAAGGAAAACATCCACTTACGTTACATTATGGCTTTTGAACAGAAGCAGTGTGTGTTTGTTTTGACTGGAGATATTTAAAGGACAAGCGTCATGTTAAAAACAAGTTCTTGTTTGCATTGAATGACTGTGTCCTTAAAAAACAAATATTGCTCATAGACTGTCATGCTATAACTGTTCCCAGGGTTGTTAGGGTTTGGCGAGGACAAAACAATAAGGTGGAGGCACATTTAGTATTGTCAAAGGATAATATACTCAGTTCACTGTCCGTAAACAATGGCCCTAACCATATACTGACAGATAACTTACTAATGTAGTTATTAAATTTGAACTTTGGCAGTATTTTATACTATCAAATAAAAAGAAAAACTTAATATCTTGAATATTTTCTAATGTCTTCAAGCTGATGATACTTAACTGGTCCCTAATATAAGTATTGTGTTGCTATTAACCTTAAACAGTTAATTACTTTAAATGTGTTACACCTGTTATTTTTATTTTGTGCAGTGTTAAGTCTGCAGGACCTGTGTTGTCGTTCAATTGTGTCCTGCACTCCAGTGCATCTCGTTGACAAACTTCCCCTTCCTGTTGCCTTAAAAAGCCATCTGAAGTCTTTCTCCATGGCCAACGGTCTCAACGCCAGGATGATGCACGGCCGGTCCTACTCTGTCATTGCCAGCAGTGCTAAAAAGAGGAACGGAACCAAAAAATCCAAAATCATCTACCCACCTCTGAGCCCATCCCAGAACTGTGCACAAACAAGCTGTAAGATTTCATAGTTCAATGCAGATTTGAATACAGTTTCTGTACTCACACCCTTAAACTGGTGCACACTCCCTAATACACACCCAAAATGCAATTTAAACAAGGAGCTACAGTTTAAGACCACCACAGTCTTACAATGAATGAGAACAATGTAGAGAGTTGTGGTTTATGATGTCTTCTGATCTATCAAGTGATTGATCAAACTTGTTCACTATGTCGGTTTGTTTAAAACACATTGTCCTGGACATATAATGAAACAGATGATGAAACATATAATGATCTGAAAACAGATGTAAAAGTGATCTGTTTAGTGTTGCCAAGCCTTTATAATGCTCTGCATTGTTTAAATATATGTACAAGTTCTTTTGTCTTGTAAATGTATTGAAATTTGATGGTACTGCATTTTCTTGTGAAGAACTCTTTTGCTACTGAACTTGGACCAAGCCAACTGCAGAAACAGAGAGAGGCTTTCCTGTTTCCTGTTTCACTTTGCTCTCAAAATGGACATTACTGATAATAATACCAGCTTCATTTCCTTTAATACTTTTCTTCAGACACTTTTCAGGGGCTTTGAGGAAAATGTCAAGATTGACACACACACGGCTCTTTGTATTGTGTATATAATTTTTGTTTGATACTACATTGTTACGCTTCCTAATTATAGTGATACACTTGATCTGTGACCAATATTGTAAGTTTATGGTAAACACACCAAAGACATGGGAAATTAAAACGTGGCTTCATTTGTCACATTGAAAACACGAATATTTCAGATTTACACTGCAAGCAAACACAGGTTTTTAACATGCTGTCATATCAGGTTTTAATAAAGATGAGTGACAAAAATGTTGTCAAGTTGTCTTATATAAACTAGTGTGTCCACTTGAGGGCAGTGTTTGTCTTGTTTTAGGTCAAAATCTTTGTAAAATATTTTATTATAACAGCAGCTACGTCACTTCTGAGTGACTCCTGGTAACTTAGTTTAAAGGTCACTATATTTTAAACTCAAAGACTGAAAATATGTAAAGGAAAACAGCTTTATTTAGAATTAGTCTGTATTAAAATACAGCATGTGAGCACAGAGTATCAAAATGTTTCGTACATTATAGGTTGCTTTAAATAAAAGCGTCTACGAATCGTAAATGTAAATAAAACAGCGACGCGGTTACGTCACGAATATGCAAATTACCGTCACCTAGATATGACGCCACCTTAAGACATTTAGTTTAGCGACTTATAAGCACGCTTTGACAACTTTTCGTTTAAAGTAGTTTGCAGCACTGGACTAACAGGAGACTTTAAATGGATAATTTTCCACATTCAAGGTTGGAAAAAGACTGTTATTTGTGCTTTGGCTAAACGTAGAAGTATAAACGTGTGTATATGTATAGCGTTTTTCTCAGTGCAACATAAACTTTTGTCGCATAAACTTTCTTTGTAAGTGCAATAATGTTTAACTGCACAATAATTTTAATTGCTTACAATATTTGTACGATTCAATATCATTTTACTATGAACGTAATGCTATGTAAGCATATGTACAGATAACAGAAAACATTTTACTATGTTGAAAGTTGCTACAAAAGTTGCTATGTTGAAAGTTAAACAACCTGCAGAGGGCATACTACTCAACTCTATGAGAATACAGCAACATCACAATGAGATATTTTTCAACCTGGTAAACACTTGCTTCAAATAAATATTTTGTAATATTCAGCAATTCTGAGATGCCATTTGGTTTGCATAAAGTATGTCCATTTCCAGTGTCCCTCTAACCTGTCTTTTGCCATTATCTGCATTCACTGTCAGCTATATGAGGTGAATTATTATCTTAATATACCTGTTGGCATTCTCACACAGGTGCCCATGAATTATTCTTGCATTTGACATTAATTTGTCAGAATGTCATGCGATATGTCATAGACTCTTCTGAGGGATGGACACTGTTGCCCTGTGACACTGTGAGGCGTGCCCAGGTTTCGGACATATAACATCATACTCGGTCAGAATGATAAGGACATGCCTCTTTTCAAGGCACTGGGTGAATAACCCTGCCACTTGAAGATAAATGGCAGACCCATGACACTAATAGAAGGTCGAGAGCAGACATGTACACATGCATATGCGCTTGTATAGTGACGCATTGGATTAGTGAGCCTGTCAAGTGGTTGTGAGGGTTTTTGATGCATGAGCAACAGGAAGTTCCCAGTGGACCGGTCATTTGGCCTTCACTTTTGTCCTGCCTTATAGTAATAAGCTTATACAGGGTCAGCTGTCAAAAATGATGGAAAAGACATTATTTATGCTGAGATGAATGTTGAATTATGGCTTAACAAGGAGGAAAGGGCAGTATACATTGACCACTCTATACAACAGCACCTATACAATTATTCCATAGGGTAATAGGTTTTGAGAGGACCCATATTTGCTTTAAGATATCAAGTATGCTTTATTTTAAGTGTATGTAGTGTGTTACTTTTCTTTGCAAAGGTTTGTTCATTGTTGTCTAGGACGATGGCATGTGCCTTGTTTGGCTATCTTCACAGATATCACAGATACATTATTTGCACTAAAAAATGTTTAATGTCATATATCAATGGCATAATGTCAGTGTTTATTGTCAACTACTACAGATAAGCAAAGCATTATACATATTATTTGCATTTAGCAAGTCTGTGACTGTGTTGGCAAACACACCTGTGCATGTCTTTGGTTTCAGCACACTACTGCCATATGCAAAATTTATTTGTATATGCAAACTACAGCACGCTGTTGCATGTTTTTCTGCTTATCACAACTGTCACGAAGGCTTGAACGAACTGTTATTTTATTAGCTATGTTCTCAGAAGATTTTTTAAATAGATAATATTTGCACCCCTATGAAATATTCATGGTGAGTCTCTCGAGTTACAATAAATGACGCTTCAACATGGTTCATGTCAAAAACATAAATTGCTCCCTTTGATAAATACCAGTCTTGTGGTGATTATATCGGACAAATTTGCATAGCTAGCCCTTCACCCCAGGCTGTGTTGTCCTAATGGTCAGATAAGATGTGCCGCACTGAGCCACAGTGTTTGGATACTCTGTCTCGCACCACTTTCTGGCTAAAGCATGGCCAGCAAAACAGACAGATAGTCCACAGGTGTGGCTGCGCATATGGAGTCAAACCTCATTCTACCTCACAGACAGCCATCTGGCCGCACAAAGAGCTACTTCAAAGTTTATGATCATTAAGCTTGTCTAGTTGTCTGTCCCTGTGTCGTTCCAATCCTTGTGAAAATCTCTGTTCTTATTAAAGTGAGAATATCAACTATGTTACAGTTGGGTGTTAATAATTCATTTGCAATTAATTCACCTGCGGTTTAATGGAGTTGTCAAACCATGTTAAGTTTCTATTTTTGGAAACTAGATCACCAGGTAGTGCATGTGTATCTAAAGAGTACGGAGCCTTCGTGACTGTGAAATATTTAAAAGGACAAAAGATACATTCATTCTTTTTTATGCTTAGGATAGTGATTCATACAATGGCCTGTGTGTTTCTATATTACGTTAGGGCTGCGTTTGAATTGTTACCTTATCTGTAATGTACGGTATGAGTATTTGTATTCCCAGTTTTGTACAACGTGATCTGAGAACAGCATTAAAATGTGAGCAAACTCATGTTCATGAAATGTATGCATGTGGTCTCCAGAGTAACTGATATAGTTTGACCTGAATTGAAATCATGTTTTAATGAGCCAGCTTTCCTCAGACAGTGATACTTTCATGTGTAAAACCTTTCCTCACAAACCCACATGTGCAAAAGCCCATATAGTAGAAACATTTTATGATACTATGCCATGCTATAGTATGCTATGCTACACAATACTATGCTATACTATATATCGTATAAGCAGTTGTTACAAAGATTGTTAATCTGGCAATAAATGGATATTTTCTAATACCCACTGATGAGAAGGTAGATGAGGCCAAGATAATTTCCATCTTAATCCCGGGTTTTTAGAAGCCAGTTTGTTTTTGTGGCAGTAATGTAGAGTTCTGTTGTCTGAGAAGGGGTGTATAATCACTACCCAAACACTGTCCATTAGTCACCTCCACAACAGTAAAGAATCTTTCTCTGGGTAGTAATGAAGGTCTTTAGTTATATGCATTCAGACAAACAAAAGGTACGTTTTTCTGGTCCAGACCTATAGATGGCAGCAGGATGATTCCACCGAGAAATAGCAGTTGTTTCTTGTGTGGTTTAATTAATACTAATACTTTTTATAGGTATGTAAACAACATAATAAGTAACATGCATGTTAGAGCTGTTTGTTTTCAAAATTAACAGTTGTTGTTGAATGTTGCTTTAGCAGTAGCATAACTCTTATACATTTTGTACATTCAGTAAGATTTATGCCATATGTGACTATTACATTTCAACAGTTAACGCCTCAAAACCTAAAGAAAGGCAAAAGATAGGCTTATAGGACAGGAATGACATGGAGTGTACATTAAGTGTACAATGACAGCTTTTTATTTAATTAAAGACAGTAATATTCAAATATGTATTTTTTTGGTTAATTATTGGTGGATTGCTGGTTGTCACTGAAACGTTATACTTTCATGTGAAACATTTTCGACCAAGGAGCATTTTATTGTATTTCATTTCAAAACTTCACTTCAGTTATTGTCTGATATGTTAATGTTGTTTATAAAACGCTATGAGATGTTTTGGGCGAAGTTACGGTCAGAATCGAGACTCCTTTGATTTCTTCCTTCAGCGTCTCAGGGGAGTTTTAACAACAAAGTTAACCCCGATGCACGTTTTTTCCTTATTTCCTGGCTTCTTTCACTAAAGTCTCTCTATAAATAGCCAGCAGCACATAAAACAAATCCAGTATGTCACATTTCATAGACGAAAGACAAAAGATTGGATTTATTTATATGCAAGGAAATATTTATATATTTACACAGAGTTGCTATTTTCAGCCGTGTGATGCCGTGTAAGGCTGGCAGTTTCTCTTGCCTGTGGCATGTTAGCTGCTGAAGCTAAGACACCTGATGGACAGGCAGCTTACGCTGGACCCCTCGGGGGACACTTGACCACAAAGCATTTTCTCCCGCGGGCCTGACATGACTACCAGCTGCACCCAAAGCTTCTGCATTTCAATTCACACCTTTGAGAAAGTTTTGTAGCTGAACAAGAGATTTTGTGTTCTCACGGTGCGGCTGGGCGCAGGTCACACGATTCACGTTTCACAAAGTTACTTCGGCATAATTATTCTGTCGGTTCTGTTTCATTTTTTCATCATCGGAACGCGCTAAATTGTTTTGAACTGCAAAACCTTGATTATGAGTTGAAGTACAATGGATAGCAGCATGATTTCAGCAATAAGATAAACAAAACTGACATTCAGGCACAACCTGAGCACAGATTAATTATATTACACACAGTCTGTCTCTAGGTAAATCTCTGTGATCTTAATCATTAGAAGTCATAACGCATTCTTAAATTCCAGGAAGTTTGTATGCTGAAAACATTCATTAATCCTCTCTAGCCATTTAATTGTGATGGAATTGTAACCAGCCAATTAACATTGTTTATTTTTCAGTTTTAGTTGACCTGTGACAGACTAGAATAATTGTATATTCCCTTTCTTGGAAAGGAGAATTAGACACTTAGTTGGAGTACAACACTCAAATACGAAAACAGAACTTTAACAGATTTGTGAATTATGAGTATGCACAGTGTTTTCCACCATTTTCAGCCTCATGCACTACAGCTGTCATGCACTGTCAAAAAACATTATGCAGCAGGTACCAGGATTTTTTTCTTTCTAAAAGTCAGGTCTGGGTTTAAATGCATTTGCATTTGTGCTTGGTTTTTAAATCTAGGCTAGAATGCTGCCTACGTAGGAAGTAAGGCAGCACAGTAGATTTTGAAACAGAGCTCATGTGTTGTCAAATTTTTGCACAGTTTAGCTTGAACATGTTTAAAGCAAAGAGCCACACCAGCTTCTCTTACTGTCAGTTTGTCTCGTCACCTGGCCTCCTCCAAAATAGCAACACAGTATTTTTAGTTTCTTAAAAGCTGCTGTGTGTACAAAGTGATTTAGACA
This sequence comes from Yasuhikotakia modesta, assembly GCA_036877545.1. Taxonomy (NCBI): domain Eukaryota; kingdom Metazoa; phylum Chordata; class Actinopteri; order Cypriniformes; family Botiidae; genus Yasuhikotakia; species Yasuhikotakia modesta. The sequence continues at coordinate 29,993 of JBAJNP010000150.1, read as the reverse complement.
ATTTAAAGAGTTTCTTTCGAGAAGATGGAAGATGAAATGAGACAGGGAGACTTTAAAGTTGCAAAAACAGTAAACTCAGTTTTTAAATAGCGCAGCATAGATTTAGATTTGTGCAAGTTGTACGGGTGCAGAAGAGAACATATTTTAAAAAAAAGTCAACATTGAAATATGTGTTTAGCTCTGATATTGTTGGAACTCTGCTGGCATTAATTAGAAACCATCCGTATGTTTTTGTTCTTGTTCTAATAAGTTACAGTACAAATGTGACATTTGCAAAGTTTTTCACAGGTGAAACGTTTAGTTTGCAGTGTCAGCTGAACTAGGCTTGGCTAAATTTTACATACGTTTTTCATTTGGCTAATCAACCAAATCCAATCACTAAATAACTTTTCACTTTCATCTTTAATCTTTTGAATTTTAAAACTAACCTAGAGCATTTTGTTCTATTTACAAAGTTAAATTGTTAACAAACAGTTAACAAGCTGCCTTAACTAAATGTCATAATTTTAAACCCTAAATAAAAGAAATTGTAAAGGGACAAAACCGGGACAGAAAAATTGGTGTATACATGTTTGGTAAAATTTTTAATAGTGCCCTGTAAAATATTGTAAAACATACTGAAACTGTCTTACTTTTTACAGACATTTTAGATGGTCCACACGTCTTTTGGAATAAAATGTTTTAGCAAGTTTTAACTCTAGTCATGGGTTAGATGATAGAAAATTAGCCTGGAATAAAAACACTGTGTGTGTGCCTGTGTGTGTGTGTGCCTGTGTGTGTGTGCCTGTGTGTGTGTGCCTGTGTGTGTGTGCCTGTGTGTGTGTGTGCCTGTGTGTGTGTGCGTGCCCGTGTGTGCGTGCCCGTGTGTGTGTGCCCGCCTGTGACTGTGTGTGTGTGTGCGTGTGTTTGTGCCTGTTTGTGCGTGCCCGTGTGTATGTGTGTGCGTGCCCGTGTTTGTGCCCGTGTGTGTGCGTGCACGTGTTTGTGTGTATGTGTTGATTTCACCAATGCCTTGAGAACGTGGATAGATTTGGTAATACCCTGCCAGCTCAAGAGGACAAAACTGCTTTCGGTTCAACCTCAGACCTGAAGGACAGACAAGGTTGAAGGATGTGGAGGGATGACTAGAAGTGTCAGACAGAGAAAGAGAGAGAGAGGAAGACAGCCAAAAAAGACAGAGAACGAGAGAGAGAGAGAAAGAATCAACAGGACAAAGCAGCTTAAAGCATGCAGTGTGTCAGACCTGTTCATCTCTGAAAGAAAGACGAGAAGCAGAAAGGCTTGAAATGGAAAAAGAGTTTAAATTGTGGAAGTATCAGAAACAACAACAACAATAACGTCAGACAGACAGACACAGAAACAAAAAGTAATGGAGGTAGAGAGAACAAACAGTTTTGGAAAGAAGAGAGAAATAAACGATTGGAGAAGGGGCTCAGGAGGGAGAGAGAGAGAGAGAGAAAGAGAAAGAGAGAGAATAAAAGCATGAGTAAATGAGGAGGGGGGAGGAAAGAGTGGAGGCAGGATAAATCTCTACAGCATCATGATTAGGTATCAGAAGCTTGTTCTGTGGTCTGGAGAGCAGAAGGCAGATCACATCAAACAGATGAGACGCACATCTGCTCTACAAACTGGACCAACATCATTTCTGAATTCTGATTTAGGTATTTGTTTTGCATTGCTTTCATGGCTGTCTCTGTCCCCAGTAAAACAGTACCCTAAACTTTTTGGATTTCACTGGAGTGGCACCTGCGGATATAGAAGATTCTGAAGTGAAAGAAATTTATTTCAACTTATTGACAAGCATCTTCATGGACCTCAAAATCAGCAGATCCCACCAACCAGCGAACGAAAGGTCAGATACGCAGCCTCCAGTCTTTCATGTGAATCTATTTTAATCAGCTGTACTCTCTTCCCAGCATCATCATTCCATCATGATTATTCCCCAAGGTTGGAGAACTAGGTTGGTTGTGATGGAGTGGGCGGAGGCTATGGATGAGCAGTCTGATTGAGGGTGGAGGGTCAGTCCACCTCACAACTCTCTCACACAGCATTGGAGCTACTGGACTCACATACTGGCAAACTCACACACAGACTTACTTGAAAGGGACTTTGACACACTTCTGGGTTTCTGGTCACATTCCGTACTGTCGTTCACCGCATTGGTAAACAAGATCCATGTGAGATCCAGGATTTATAGAGTAAGATACAACCTCACACATTCACACACACATAGACGTGCAGGGAGTCACCACACGCTCTTGAGCGCAGCTCCCCACCTGCTCTCGCACCTTTTCTCAGTCAGAGATCACAACTGCGATTCTCCAGCTGCCTCTCCTCGCTGTCTGAAGCCAGCGAAGCTGCTAACAGCTGCTTTCTCCTCTTTTTTTGGACACTTGTCTCTCTGTTTCTCACTCATTCCTATCATAGCTTTCTGCACCGTGTCACTGACACCATCTTTAGTTTGACCCTCCTTGCCAGGAAGAGAGAGAGAAAAGCCATCAACGCAGCAGGGTCTTCAGCTGCCACACAAGTAGACTCACACAAGTGTTGAGAGAAGGTGAGAGAGACGGTGCGAAACACAGAAAAGGCCAAAAGGAGGGAAGAGCGAACGACAGAAGGCGGAGACGTGCAGCTGAAAAATGTACAGCTTGGGGTCGGGCTCGGATGCATTCAGACAGCACAGGTAAGGAAACTCCCTTTCTTTCAATTTGCCTGTGTGTGAAAGACTAACTCTGTGGAATCGTGCAGATCCTCAGTAGAAAGATGGTCTGTGGACCTTTAGGGGCATGTGTCCACAGAGAACATCTTTCAGTCTGCACGTTCAGTCCGTGGCGGGGGATATGCCTACAGGGCTAAAACCGGCGTAGTTAACAGGTGGCGCGTCACTCTCGTGGCTGCTTGCTCGCAGAGAGCGGAGACTGTCCTCAAAAGCATAACAGGGGGAGTGAATGGGGTTCTGAAGATCCCAATGCTTTCTGACACATGCGGTCCCGAAGCATACCTGCACTGGGACTTTTTTGTCATTGGGAATGTCAGGGGCACGCATATTTCAGCTCGCTGTCTGTCTCGGTCTAACTGAGGTGCTGGTGCTGTTTCCATACAATTAAAACAGAGGAGAGAGAGAAACTGACGGAATCTGTTATTTATAGCGAACTGTCAGAACTGTTTATAATCTAGAAGTGTTTTGATTCTTTGTGGAATTTGTAAAGGATCGCAAAGCAGGCAAAGGTCTTCTTTTAAGTCAATAATCACCATGTTTTCATGTAGTAATTGCACATAATTGGAAAAAAATCACAGATGTTATTGATATGGTCAGATCACACAATTGAGATCCACACGTTGTAGACAGGAAATTGGCCAAGGTCAAAGGAAAGAAATTGAGTTTCTGGCTGTTATAAATCGTGTTTTGTTTCCTTATCCTTTATTTTCCTCACAAATGGCAACTAAGATCTTGTAAAACGTGTCTCTGTGTGAGAGAAAATTAAGCTTAGAATTGACTTATGCTTATTATATTTAGTTATTCATTTTCATAATAACACAAAACAGATTTTGTGACACAGGGAGTTAGAGATTTAGTTACACAGAGAGTATATATACAGTATTTATAGGCATGTTCAGTAATGTAACACACAAATATTATTTTAAATAACCCTTTCAAATGTATGCTGATAGAATTCTTGTGTCAGATATAGTGAGAGCCCACTAAACAGGTTTAACATGTTACTGTGATTTATTTGTAACAGACACACCAGACCCTCTTAGCATTCATAAGACATAAGACTCTGATTATTTCCAAAAAGATCATCGGTAAATGTCCAATCACAACTGTTTGGAGTGTGACTAATACATCACAATTAATGTCTGATTCTGTCTGCGCCACCACACAGGTTACAAATGTTGCCAATGTTATATTTCAGACTGATGTCCTGTTTCAATGTAAATCGATTCCACTATGTTATAATCTGCTTTTGGTTTTGTTTAGCCTTTGAAAGTTAAGCTGTTTTTTGAAGGACTGGTAACAGTGAGGCACCATCACAGGTGGTGATGTTGTGATATATGTAGATTTGTTGAGAAACACTAATATGGGATCTGACCATGACACAGCTCTCTCACCTGGGATCACTCTTAAAAATGTATGGAGCACTGCGTGGGTTGAATGGAATACTAAATATGACCTCTGCCATGTGATTTGGGTTTAAAACAGGCATCTATGAATCTGTACCCTAAACAAATAACATGCACTTTAAATTTACTTATTTAATCTATAATAACCTCTTCCCATAGGTCAGGGATATCACAAATTAGATCTCTTTAATTGTGAGATCTAAGATTCAAGTGTGTCTGCTAGGTTGAGATTGTAGGGAGGGAAAATTGAGCCTTCTGTTTCTCGAATTTGTCTCTTGAGAAAAGACCTCATAAGTAGATCTCAGGAGTCGCAATTTCAATATGCATTGGAGTTTTTCTCATCACATTATTCCAAGACCTACTTTCTGGGCTGTTCCATCCACCCTTACTGTGTCTTTGTGTCTGTATTTATTTCACATCTCTAAGAATTTTATTAGAAACATCTCAGGCAAACTGATGCTTAACTGAAACAGGGAACTCCATTTAGTTTATTGAGCTAAAACCTGAGCAGTTTGAATTGTTGAACACCCACTGACTAAAATACCCACAGAGTGTGTGTTTCATGTTTTTGGTGTGTCTTCATGTGTGTCTGCCTGTTTGTGTTTTCGGTTCAATGGATGTGTTGACAGCAAGCGTTCGGTTGCTCACACAGTTGTTAAAATAGCCAGTAACATCTGGATGGATTGTGTCATAACCTTTGTGACCCGAAGCTTAAATGGGAGACTTACCATGATCCCAGTCTTGTCCTACGTGACTGAAGACCGATACAATCTCAGGCAGCTCATGTCCCACATAACAGAAAGCAGGCAGATTAGCAATGTGTAAGTTACCATCACTCAAGTAAGCATGTGATCCGGATTGTGGCTATAAATAGCAACAATAGTGTAACTTGCTAACACTTTGATTTGTGGTGGCATTTTACAGCAGTGACATATATGTCGATAGAACACACAAGATGTTAATTAATGCTAATATAACACACCTGCTTCCTTCACTTTTCCACCATACGGTCATTTTGTAGGAAATTCATCTAGCCATCCATTTTCCAAACCCACTTCAATGTATTTTAATGTCATCTAACACCATTTAAAGTTATGTCACGTATAGGATCTAAGCAAAACGCCAATACATTTTTATACTTATTTGGCACAATAACAGATTTTTCTTTCACTGTTATTTAAATAATTTTAACTACAAATTTTTGCTTCGTTTCTCATTGAGCAAACATTTGCTAATTGTCATTTATTAACTGTAACTGGGGTACAGATTTTTGGAGACAAGTTTTTTGTTTGGAGTAAAGATTTTTTTCCTCAAAATTTTCAAAGCTCTCTTGGTGTGGAATTGTCATGTTTTAATTCCTTTGTTATTAAATCATGTAAATGCATTCATTAAAATTACATTTTGGTTTCTGCTCTGAACTGAATCGCTGATGTGAAGGTTGTAGTTAGAGATGCAAAGTGTATTAAAAGCCATTGTGCTTTAATCAGCTTCACCCATCAGACGTCGCGTGGACAGCTGGCACCCACAGCTGGTGTTTCACTTTGAAAATATTTCTATCTGCGATTATCTACATAGAAGGTGCAGATTAAATTTTGTGATGATTTGTGTTTACGTGTGATGCTGCGATCCAGGCAAGTGCCTTATAGTCAATCAACAAAGCACAATAGTTGCAATAACTATCATAAGTAATACGATAGTTTTACTTTACTTACGAAACACATATTTTATTCATGTGCCACAAATCCATAAACGGACTCAATCCATTGATGACATAAAACTGATTGAATAGTAGCTTTTATTCGTTTGACATTAATGATCTCCATTTTATTTTTTTCCTTTGGTGTTTTGTTCGAGTTTAATAAGAACACATGCACTGGCTGTGTGATGTGATTGTCCATGTGATCTATGGTCAAACATCTATCAAAGTGTCCTGTTCAAAAGAGATCTGAGGACCTGAGAACACATGAGAAGAACCACATCAACAGCACATCTAACAGACTGAAAAGGAAAGAGTGAATATATTAGCACGTAGCAGCCTGTGTGTGTGTGTTCGTGTTCCATTTGCTGTCATCAAAGCAAGACTGCAGGTGTCTCACTGCTGTGTATAACACCACATGCAGTAGGCCAACAAACACACAATAACTAAACACCAATTTCACCAAATTTCTTAGATCTAGATTTTTTTGTGTATTAATTACTTTTCATCTTTAATATTTTTATATAACTGGCAGCATTTCCCTGCTATGCATGTATTTACTAAATATTAAAATACAATTTCAAATATTGTTACAGATGAAATGTTAGAAGTTTCTTTTAATTAAGAAATTATTTTCTAAACGTGCACTGGGTCAAATGTGGCCAGGAAGCGCCGATTGATGTGTATGTTTTAAATGGAAGCTGTTTTTTCATCACTTCTGTCTCTCTCTCTGTTCCCTAGAAACTTGTACAGCTGTTGCTATGTTAACTCTACAGCTTCGGTAAGTGTGCGAGATTCATTGAGTTACGAGCGTACGCATATACCCATTGATGCTTTGCCAGTATTGACTGGAGTTTGAGTCTTTTTAATGAGGATTAAAAAAAACTGAAAACCGTCAAAGAAGGAGAAAAAGAAAGAATGTAAACCGAGAGCATGACGGCTTTAACTCTCCGGGTGTCTGGGATTTCTTTTGGCAAGTGTTGTGTTTTGTTGCTTTCGCAAATGAAATGCATATCTATTTTCTTACCTCACCATCTGTCTTCCACCAGAGCAGAAAGAACTTGCGATCCCACATTTGGTGAGGAGCGCTACTAATGAAGAAGTCCATGACAAAAACAATACAGCAAAAAGCACGAGAGCGGACGAACGAATCCTCAAGCATGGTGTTTATACCCGCCACTTGCCAATTAGGTCTGTAAGCGGCCAGATGTATTCACAGGAGCATTTAATGGAACATGATAGCTATCGCGATGTAAGCGTTACATTTATCATTCATAGTAATTACGGCGCAAGGTCCAGCAGCTAGCTGTGATAGTTTAATAGGCTGTGGTGTCACAGTTGTAAACCTCTGGCATGGATGGATGGGCCTAACCTTTAAGATTCTAATTCAAGTGTATCTCATCTGATTCAGATTTAGATTGCTGTTGAAAAGCAAGTCTTTGCTTTGTCCTTTAAGCCTGATTTATCTGCACATACTGTAACATACTTAGAAGTGCAGTGGTAGCCTAATGGTTAAAGTTCTGCTCTGCTTGCGCAAAGGTTACTGGTTCGTTTCCAAATCAGCGCAACCCAGAATTTGGAGAGTTATTGCAATTGCCATCATACCCCATTACGATGGTTACCAGCCATGTACTTGACACTAATTCACTCCAAGGGGACTGTCTTGGAAATTACTAGACTGTAGAAGGTCTCAGTGTTGATGAGAACTTCCAAAATGCACTGTAAGCGTGTCCCATAAAGATATCACAAACTTGTTGTTGTGTAAAAACAAAATTGTTAAACGAGCAGTCTTTAGTTTTTCACACAAAAGGTGAGTTTGTAAATGACCCAGACCATCTGTGGGTTGGAAGATCAGGCGCCAGCCCCTGTGAAGTGTTGAGACTTGGTTCGCCGCGGATCCCTGCTGTATTCATTGTACGCGTCCCACTGAGTCTGCTAATGGCCCGTTGTGTCACACAGACGCACACCAGAACACATGCAATCTGAGATTATGAGTGACAGAAATAGCCGGGCAGACCACATGAAAGCTCTCTCTTCATGTTTTAAGCACAGGATTACTATACATTAAAAAACACTTGTACGTTTACATGCTATTGCACATGGAGGAACACTTGTCTGTTCTCGTAAATCACATACATTATGTAGGCTATGTAACAGCAGTGTTTAAACAAACTGTAAAGTGTGTGATGTCTTTTTTTACTGTAATGAGGGCGGTCAGTTGCCCTAATCGCTATAGATTTCAGTTTGCAAAAAAAAACTGAGAGGAGGTTTTTTCTTTACTCATCAGTCATTTTGTTTTGTAAATAGGATGTGTGGCTAAGCAAAATGAAACCATAAAACATTGTTTATCAGGAACTGAAATTCTGTAAAATAAATAATCTCTGTATCTCTCTCTCTTTCACTCTCTCTCTCTCTTTCACTCTCTCTCTCTCTCTCTCTCTTAGGCTGTAGAAGGCTGAAATGGCCACTCCTCGAGGGTGTTGGGGTCCTTCTTTTCAACTCCTCTTCTTCCTCTTTCTGTCACTCAACACAGTGCCTCCTTGTCGGGGACGTCCATTTTTTGGCCCTCCCTCTGTGAATGTGGCAGTGGTTTTCAGTGGCTCCGCCCACCACAGCGAGATCAAAGGCCGCCTAAGTCCAGAAAACTTTCTAGACATGCCTCTGGAAGTGAACCCCATCACGGTCCTGGTGAATGACACTAACCCCAGAGCTCTGTTAACCCGTCTCTGTCAGACTATGGCTTCAGAGAACCTTCACGGTGTGGTGTTTGAAGATGACGTGGACTCTGAGGCCGTAGCGCAGATCTTGGATTTTATCTCATCCCAGACATCGATCCCCATCGTGGGCATCAGCGGAGGCTCTGCTGTCGTCATCCCTCATAAAGTATGTTTAAAAAAGAGGTTATGGGAGTTTTTACTAAAGAAAAATTGGTCCCAGTTTTATAAGGTGTCTTTAACTACTGTTTACTTATATACAAAATTATGCAATTAACCTGTTTTATAGATACAGTGTGTTGTTAAATTTGAACTTTAAAGTGTCTATATGTGACTTTGATCATGGCCCTATTTCTAATCCTGTACATATGTATACAGTAAATACATATACATTTGCAATATATACATTTGTGCAGCTCTTTATCTGCGTACACAGTTTTTAAAGACACCTAACATAAAGTGGGCCTAAAATGTTTTCATTGATTTTTTTTAGTGCGTAAAGTCCATACGTCCATAGTGCAATTAGAATTTGCAAAACTGCAAGTAAAAACAAACAATTTAAAGAAAGCCAATTTTTTTTAACAATCTTTGCATACAGGTACAACTCAGACATACCAGAAATACATCAAAGCAAAGCACCAAATGTACATTTCAGATATTGACTTTAGGTTTAATCTGTCATTTTACAAGCATCCCTTTTCACAGCTGTTATTAGAAACGCAGCGAGTCTAAAATAAATGCTGTGAGGTCGAGAGATGTTAACATGTGATTTGTGCCTGTATTTTTCCAGTGAGCTCCTTGCACTGATATGTTATTGAACAGCTGCGTGGAAAAGTGATTTTGTGGACTGTGAAAATCAATAGCGTGTTGTGATGTATAACCAGCGCCCAACAGTTGTGTCCTATTTTCCACTGATTACTGAGGGGTGGAAACTTATGAATACCAGTTCTGACCAACATCAGGATAAGCTGTAACATTGCAGTTGTTCAGCACATATTAAGGACTTTGTATTGGACGAGAGATAGTTTTTGTAAATTATTGAGTTTCCTGTTGGCAGTTTGAACAAAAATGACAGTCAAGTCATTATTGTGGAAGTTTAGGAGATGAACGCAAAACAATCAGCACAGTTCCAACATTTTTCTTGCTTTTTCCTCTCTTGTGAAAGCTCCAGTACTGTCAAATTACTGTGATCCATCCATAAGTGATTTTAGGAACAGAGTGTTATGACCCAAATCTGAATATTTTTGAAATTTTAAGCCACCATGCACAAATTATTAGAGCATGTACAGAGCTTTCGGCAAGATATGCAATCATTGCAAGGATTAACTATTACAACGTGTTTTCAATTATAATAAAATTACATAAAACATTCTTTTGTTGAAATCTCCAGAGCAATAGTTTAATCATTCTAATAGCCCAAAATGTTTGTACTTCATTTTTATTTGTCTAACTATTAAATTAGTTACTGTTGCTTTTTTTACCCTGACATTTTCTAAGAGTGCACAGGGTGACGACTATAAATAACAAGCGTCTTTTTGAGAGCAGAAGAGTTATGTTAGCATTACAGCCTTTAAATGATAATATACCTGATCACCAGCTCAGAAATACCACCCAAATGCTACGGCCGGATAAATGAGTGTACTTCACTAAAGAGATCACAAAGAAAGTACATTACCTGACATTAAAGAAATAGTTAACAAAAAAATGAAATCATTTTTTCAACCTGATGTTGCATTGCTGACGTTTGTATGGAACACAAAATAAGACATTTTAAACAATGTCACACTTGTTCCGAACAATAAGCACTGAAATTTTAAAGCCATTTGAGCTCAGACTGAAATTTGACTGGTTAAAGCCATCAGTAAATTTTGATAGCAGTACACAAACTTGTAGTGACGTTCACACGTGCATGAGCTTCTACACTTGCACTTTTACAGGTTTATGCGAAAGCTTGTTTTTACAACAAGCAAATGTGCTACAATCGTCACACAACATCTTTGGGTGATATTTTGTTGTATTTCGCGTTTTTTTGGAACTTGTGTTCTGGTGCATTTTACTCCAAAATAATCAAATTAATTTGAACATTTAGAAATATGAGGAAAGCAGGAGAGATGTTTCATATTTTTAAATATTAAAAATTGAGCTGTTAAAATGATTTGCCAACTATTTTGGTCTATATATTTTATGCTCCACAGTTACAAAATGCAAGTGAAAAATGACTTGAAGTTTAATAAATGACAGTTTTTATTTTTGGAAGAACTATTGTTTTAAATCAAACAGGCGTTACTACAGGCAAAAATTATGCAAACTCTTCGTTTAGTCAATTTTAGTGCACACAAGTCATTTTTTTTGCAGCATGATCACCTGATGCTTTTAAATACTTTACAAAACATGTTTGTAAGACATGAAAACAGTTATTATGCACACAGAATAGTAAAAGATGTATATCTTTAATGAGAAACACAATAGCCCTTGATTCAATGGGACAGATGAGTATCTTCAATAACAGATAAAATGAGGACTATTTCCTGCCCAGCTGTCATTTTTCAAATGCCTTTCAGACTCCCAGGTTTGTGAATTGATGAAGCTTGATAAGATGTAAAAAGTGGAACAGAAAGCCAAAAAAATGGGTTGTTGTGTAAGAATTGGATTAAAATGATGCACTCAGGGAATTAGGGATTTTTGTGGAGCATAAAATATATAGACCAAAATCATTTTAACAGCTCAATTTTTAATAATATTTAAAAATATGAAACATGTTTCTTGATTTCCTCATGTTTCTAATGTTTAAATTAATTTGATTGATTTGGAGATATCAGATTCAGATAGCAGAAAAACTGGTCATGTGCATAACAACCTGAAAAAGGAGATTTTAGGGGACACCCACACTTTTAGATTATAGATTAAGGCTTTAAAATGGCTTAAATCTTCTTTGATAAATGCATGCGTATCGTATCACAAATATGGGCTGATTATACAGTTGTTGGCTCCTCCCACTCCATGCTGTAGAGTCATTGTGTGGGCAGAGTCAGGGGCATAGGGTAGCCTGTTCTACTTTGTCAGAATCTGGTCTTTATGCCACTGTCTTTGTCATGTATAATTGCACATAAAACATGCAATTGAATAAGCTGTTCCTGATTACTTCAGCTTTGGAAAATACAAGCTCTGCGTATTTCCAGATTGAACTGAAAGTCACAAACATCTGGTACGGGATTTCTCATGAAATCCCAGTGGCATAAGACTGGGGCCAAGTGTCTTCCAGTAAACCACTACATGAATACATAGAGTGTGTATGTGTGTATATGTGTGTGGAGGTATATAAATACATTTTGGCACTTTGTTACAGTTATGCTAAATATTCTAAATGTTCCTGTAGCTCAGCAGTACAGCATACTGCTAGCAACACCAAGGTCAATGATTAGATTTTTGTTGATGTTTAGGACCATAAATGCACATCATTGACTTTGAATGTACAAATGGAATGGAAATCCAGGTTGAGTTTAGACATTGTTTTCTTGTGAAGACACCTGGGCTCAGGTTCAAGCCCAAGGTGTACACGCAATACCTATTACTGTAACAATACCATGGTGGCCCTTGGAATTGTGCAATTTTGAGTGGAAACAATAACACATTTTTGCTACACTGTACATGTTTGCAACTTGAAAGTGGTCTTCCAGAAGCTCCTGAGTGCTAATCACAGGAGAGCTGAGCCAAGTCTGGGTAAGTTTTACGTCTTCTTAAAGAAAGGAAACTGGCAGCAAATTAGTATCTGAGCACCAAACATTCACAAGTCCTCTTTCTGTCCAAGAGGTATCCCACTTTAACCACAAAAGTTATTTGAAGGACATCGGATCAGTCTGTCAGGGAAGGAGAAAGCATCAGTTAGAGTGGAGTCTTGGGAGAATACCTCTCAGGTTCTGACACTCCCAAAAGTCCACGCCCATTTTTCTCACTTTGAAATTTAATTGGACGACACCTTCTTCTGTAGGTTTGAGCTGCCTTGTGCTTCCTGTGGAAGTAAATGCAGCTGGCAGTGTAGGGCATCATTAGGACGCTTCCCTGTAGGTCCCAACAGAGAATGGTTTACAGTTAAATAACTGTGTGAGATAAAAAAATGACTGGGTGAATTTGTGTAGTAGTCATAGCTTGCAGTCATATATAAATGCTAAGTGTGATGAGCTGCAATTTTTGCATGCAGTTATAAATTTGCACATGAATTTTTCCCCATCGCTGCCGTATGATTTTAAACAGCTGTGTGGACAAACGAATTTTTGGTGTCAAGTGTAAATCTATCCAATAGGATTACAGAAATAGAAATAATGGTTCAAAGTCAGGCAATAAATCACGGCCGCTATGCAAGGCTCTGGAACAGATAGGATCAATATTCTAGTGAATTGTCTTTGCGTTGTAAATCCAATTCTGGTATCTTACACTTTGGAGTGTGTTCAAGGTTAATGTAGCACAGTAATGCATGTTATTTCAGTGGTATGAGAAAACCCCATGTGCCGTGATTGAATTACTATGGATCTCCTGTATGTGTTCTGTAAGCTGTAAATGTGGAAATTCAGAAAAATGATGGTGTTATAGAGTTATAATGCTGATCAGACGCTCTTTTGCTGGCCGATTTAAAATTACACTTTCATAGGTGGGAATGTATTTCAATCAGTAGTCGAAAATGGCAATTCTGTCATAATTTACTCACCCTTGTGTTTTTCTCTCTTGCTTTTGTGCACTTTCTTTTATGACACACAAAAGGAAAATTGTGAATTTTGTATTGCTGATGTTTTTGATGCGTTTACATTTAGTGGGATTTAAAGCTCTTTATGTTTAAGTCACATAGTTACTAAAGCTCTTGAAGATTTAGCCAGTTGTATATTTACATCTATGCATTTGGCATGTGCTTTTATCCAAAGTGACTCAGGGTATACATTTTATGTGTGCGTGCATGTGTGCATGTGCGTGTGTGCATGCATGTGCGTGCCTTCTGGGAATCGAACCCACAACTTTTGCGCTGCTCTACCAACTGTGCTACAGGACACTAAAAGTTCGTAAGTGTTTGTGACAGAACTATTTACAGTAGTTTCCCAGCTTTTGAAACTGCATGCAAACAGATGCTTTTTTTTTAATTCACCTTTTTGTGTTCCATGGAAGAAGTAAAGTTAAGGTTTGAATTGACATGAGATTAAGTACATGATGACAGAATTATCTTTATAGCACAAACTATTCCATTTTATTACCACTAAATTGCTGTGATGGCATAAATGTGTAGTTTTACATAATTATCTTAATTTATATTAGCATGTCGATTGCAAATTAGTTTGCATATCTTTAAACTGGTTTCTTTATCTGATGTTCTTGATAATATGCCCTGAAGTGTAGTTCCTACAATGAGTGGTGCTTAGTACAGTTATTGCTGCGATGAATGATGTTAAGGCTATCTCATCTGATGCCACACATCACATCAAATGTCCTTGTGTCCTTATTTTATGGTACCCACATGAATTTTGTGGCTCTTTAAAATGTTCTACATTTTAGAGGTCAGTTGAAACACACTAAAGTTCTGTTTGATATATAGCGAGTTCATATTTTAAAAGTATTACAATGGCCTCCAATCAGTTGTAATGGGGCAGTTGTAAAGCTCTAATTTCTTGTATTAAATTCAATATTATGATTTAGTATCATCTATTAATGATACAGTTACTTTGAGCATATATGTGAATTATGAAAGAAAATGCAAAACACAAAATAGACATACTGTAAGAAAGCAGATATAATGTCCACACTTTCAGATTGTGAATCAGACTTTAAAATTTCCTTTGATAAAATTTTCCTTTGCATGCATATCATATAAATATGAAAAGATTAAAAATGATATGCTTGTGGTCTCCTCTGTCTGGTTAAACTATAGACATTTATGATCTAATGTGGCATTATATGTCCTCTGTTCTCTTCCTTGACTCTGCAGGCTGACGGTTCGACTTTCCTACAGATGGGAGCTTCTATAGAGCAACAGATAAATGCGATGTTCAAGGTGATGGAGGAGTACAACTGGGGTAACTTTGTGGTGATCACCAGCTTGTATCCCGGTTATGAGACCTTTGTGGACTACATACGGTCCTTCACAGACACCAGCTACTTCCTGTGGGAGCTGCAAGACGTTTTGAGCTTCGAGATGTCTGTTGGGGCCAATGACATCCGCACACGTAGACTACTCCAGCAGGTGGATGCACAGGTATACCTGGTGTACTGCTCGCACGAGGAGGCCCAGTACTTGTTCAGGATGGCGTCAGATGTGGGCCTTCTGGGGCCTGGATACATTTGGGTTGTTCCCAGTCTGGCTGTGGGGAACCCTGAAGTCTCCCCACCTGACAGTTTCCCAGTGGGGGTCATCAGTATTATCACAGACCGCTGGAGGAAAACGTTACGTCAAAGGGTTCGAGAAGGCGTGGCGGTCATTGTAAAAGGGGTGCACAGTTTTCACAAGTACAGAGGATTTGTTCCTGAGGGTCACGCTGACTGTAACAATCCCACCAAACCACACACCAACAATTCCCTCTTTAGGTAAGACTAAAGAGTTTTTCAGATACCCAAACTTGATAATGAACAATTCCACAAACTCACTTGTAGAAGTAAAGGTTTAAATTCCTGTCTTTCCACTCTCATTATTTTGGTTTATTGATCTGTATCGAGATCATGTCCTTGAAAAAAAAATGCGTCACCAGATACCCTTGGGAACATTTGGAATATTTCGGATGCCAGCGATGTTTGATGAAGCTGTCCATATATTTAGTCCTCCCTTGGCTGATGTTGCCCTATTTTTATTCAACTTGTTGACCAGAAATTTAGCTAAACAGGAAAATTTAGGGTGGCATATTTACAACTCCAGATTTTCTTAAAATCCTGGCAAAATCTTATGGTTTAGTTGGCCAACTGAAGGTTTGATCATAAATAGGTTTTTCCAGAAAACACATCGCATTCTTCTACTGTGTCTTGTGGTCTTCCTCCCTTGTAATGAGACTGGCAGATCCTTCAGATTTCCTTGTTAAATCGTCTGTTCACCTGGGAGTCGACGTTCCTCATTAAATAGTGTTCCAATCGCCTCCCAGAGCTTTCTGTGATCAAGCGTATCGGAGACACATGAGTGACTGGGTCCTCCATTCTGAATGTTCCCAGGCTTTAGCGCTGTTCGGGTTTCAACCCATCTCTCACATTAAAAGAAACATCTGTCAGAGAACATATTTGAAACATATTACAGAACTGGTTTTGACCATCCATTCACAAGTTCCATTCACAAGTATAGATGCATTTATGATGTTGCCACAAAAATATTATTTTGCAGGATAAGTGTTATATAGTGTGCCATTTCACAGGGCATTTAAGGTTAAATACAATGGTTGTTCTTTTGTCCTTTCATATATTAATTGTAAATATTATATATATTATATTATATATCTATTAATTATAGTAATATATTCTATATTCAGTGATTCTTTATGAACTCTGCTGTTGTGCAGTGGCTATAAATCAGAGAAATGTCAACATGATCAAATCAAATGGTCTTTAAGCTACAGAAGATTGTTGGTGCAGTTAGACGGGTCATGATTTTAGCCATTATGAATTCTAAATAATGGTTTAGGTCTTTAAATTCTGCTTCATGTTCAGCTCCACCTGTTTTTGCCCTTATAAGTGAACAATTTGTTTAGCAAAAATGTTCAGGTTTACAAGACAAAGCGGATTAAAGTGGGTACAGTAGATGTATTACTCTCTGCATTTTCGATTTATATTCATTTCAATCAGGGAAAAAATTATAGGCTTGTATCTGAACTGTCCTCATTCCTCATCTTAATAGACTTCTGTCCCATTTTAAGTAAATCTACAGTAGACAAATCTTGCACAATTACTTTGAGTTTTTGACTTGCTAATTAAAAGGTACCAATCGGTGCAGAACTTATTTTGTATTTGCAAACACATCTGCAGTCAGTGTCATAATAAGGTTGTGTTGTCTGTACGGATTGTTCTGCAGGCATATGCTTAATGTTTCATGGGAACAAAAGGATCTGTCCTTCAACTCGGATGGCTATCTTACCAGTCCTTCCATGGTGATCATTGCTTTGGATCGAGAGAGACACTGGGACAAGGTACAACTTTTTGTTGCACAGTAATAATAATAATCACACTATTCAGGTCACTGCACAAAACAGCTGGAGATAGAGTCTTTGTATAGTTATTAAAGAAATAAATGGTTCACATATACCTCATTCTGTAACCCTAATTGAAGTGTAACACTTCCGACATGTTATCATAACAATTCATAACATGCAGAATATCATAACATTGTGTTTTCATCCTCTTCACACCTTCTGATATAATAATTTAATAAATTTAGAATCTGAAAATTCTGATTCACAGATTTCTCCAATGTAGCAGATTTATTACTGTCCACAGCAGGTCATGATGCAATTACATTTGGCTTCCTGAAACCGTCCCTTCCTCCGCACAGGGCCAGCAGCCCTCCAACACTTTGGCCCGTGAGAGGGACATGTGCAGGCAGGCTGGCAATGTGTGAACGCCACCTGACTACAAAAAGAGATTAGAGGAATAAATAGAGATCAAACTGACATCCAAATTTACATCCGGTCATCACGCCCTCCTCCAGGTGGATTAAAGATACGGATATTAAAGGATGTGCGTGTTGTCATCTAAGGCCACAACAAAACCTTGCCTGTCTGATTGTCTGTGGCATAATCTCCAACAAGGGGCGAATTCACTTAAAACTTTTGCCACTTTTTGTGCAGAGGCTTACGCCGATAGTCATGCCCACAAGTATAAATAAGTGAGTTTAAATAGAGTAATTGTTATTCCTGTCAGCTTAGATGCGCCTCCTTTGTATGTAAATTGCTTTCATTATAGATTGCGCCTTATTGACAAAACGTTAAGGTTGTGCCGTTACAGCTGAAGAGATTTTACTGGCGATTATGGCAGCAGTAATTTATCAAGTGATGATTGGATGACAGTGCATATATTCAGACATGTTTTTATTCAGGTTCCTGGTTTATTCAGGTTCCTGGATCATAGTGGTGGACCAATGACTGTGATGTTCCAGCAAAGCGTGCCAAAACTGTGTCTTCAGCATTCTCCACATCCTGATCCGTAAGATCGGGCAATGTGCCGCGCATTCAGAGCGAATTTGGTGGGCAGCGCTTCTTGATTTGCATAATCCCTTTAGCGAGTTGGGCACTAAAACAAATAAACGTCACTATCAGCAGGTGTAATTCATTCTTAGTGAATTACACCTTAAGTAAATGCACTCAGATCTTCAGTCCCTTAACAAGTTTAGCTGTAAAACTGGGGCCTTTACCTGGGATTGTATTTAATTAATGTGTTTCTCATTTAATTTGAGCTTTTTTGTGTTTTTTTTAACTCTTCCTATGTTTGTTTCTCATTATTTTATTGTCTGCTTTCATACGTGTGTCTATTCTGATCGTTTTTGTCAATGCACGTGTACATATGTATCTGTTTTCCAGAAATCACTTTGTAAACACTTCAAAAACATGCTTAAAAAGTTTCAGAAGATAAATCTATTTTTTCAAGTCAGTCTTTAGTTTTAATTTCAACCTCTGGCCTTCACAGCTTAGCTGCCCACCCACTGTGTGACATAACAGTTTATCTATATCTGGTCACCTTGTGCTGTAGCCCCTCTCACACTCTCATTGACACTCTCTGTATCACCTCAGTTTTCCCAGGCTGTGCACGCACTGCTCATGTTGTGTGGCAAAGTCATTAGTGCTGTGAATCATTGCATCTCTATTTTAAAGTACAGGCTTATTGACGGCCCATGAAGTCTCAAAGAATTACAAGAAAGCGCAAACGTTGAAGATCAATCTTCTTTTGAAAAATGGAGGATGATTTTTAAGAAAACTTTTTCCAGCATTAAGGCTGTTTTGCTTCAGAACCCAGATTCAAGTGGAGTCTAAACAGATTGTTGTTTATCGTACAAAAGTAATCAAAAACAAAGCTCTCGCCAGCCAGTAATTCACCAAACAAACCGTGTTTATCCTCACTGCTAGCTAACCCAGAGTTTTATGTATTGTCAGTTAAAATGATGCACCATTTCCCAGCTAACAATTTTAGGTTGTAGGAACGCTTCTCTAATGTTTTCATTAAGTAACGAAAACATTTAAAATGTTATTTTTAAAGTTTAAATAAATGTTAACGGTATGTTGTGTTAATGTTATTGCTTGGTTATGGGGACATTAAAATGTTTTCAATTCTGTAACTGGCTAATATATGATATATGAAGTTTAAAAAGTTACTTTTTTAACACCTCAGTCATCTGGGTAAATAGTTTGTTTAGTTAGTAGTTTGATGATGCATTTAACATTTTATGCATTTTACTGTCCAGCACCCTTTCAAACCAGACGTGTGACCCATTTTTGGGTCACGAGACACCAATTGCAGTTGAAGTATTTGATGAATTTTGTTCTTGGACAGACATCAACTTTTGGAAGCCTCTTCTGAAGTGCTCTGGGCATACTAGACGTCTCTATATCAGATATCAGATATCTACTTGAGACCAAAATTTAGTTTGTGCCTCAGAACAAGAATAGCCTGCTATTACAGCCATTATAGTCTACTGAATTACTACAACTCTCACTTTGGCTACACTGCTTTTTTAGTCTCTGGTCTGAAAGTACTCACTGAATCTACAGACGAAAATAACTGCTTGCTTTTGTCTGGAGTCGTTCTTAACAGTATTAGAACACGTTCTGTGACACATCCCTGGTTTTAATCGCAGTTGTTACATTTTTAGCTTCCACTGTACAGATGTGCAAATCAAACAACACAATTCAACCTGAAATGTTTTTAGTTTCTTGTCATGCTAATGATCAAATGAGACACGATCAGAGAATGTATCGCCACAGTGTTCTCATGTAACATACCTGGAGCCTGAAGATTGAATCTATTTGTTCTGCTGAAGTTTATGAATGATGCTTCAATAAATCCCTATTGCAAAGGCTTATCACGCTCACTTCCCCTCACAGCTAATACCATAACCAAACATGGATTACAATTCCCAATCCGAAAAGCCTTCCCTACATTTGGGCAAGGCTGTAGAACAGCTGCTACACAATTAGTGTTAACACTTTCAAGAGCTTTCCGGTCTTTGTCTTTTAAAGGGATATGGGATGTTGTGCCTTGTTTTAGGTCTTTTAAAACTACAATTTGTAGCTTTCTGGGTTAAAAAGAAATCGATTACTGAGCAAGTATATAACATATCAGTGTTCAAAACGAACTTCTTTCCATACCCCAGATCGCAATATTATGTTTGTAATAATGATTTATCATTTTTTTAGCTGTCTGATCTAATTTTCCTAGAAAATGTCAGTTTGGCTAATGAAAACTATGTAAAATTACCTGCAATTTTATGTTATGTACATGGAAAGGCGAAAGTTACAGATTGTATGATTCTTGAAAAAATATATATAGCTCAAAATATATTTGTTGTTGGTTGGAATTGGAGCTGGTTGCTCGGTTACAGAATCTGCAGAAAGAGGTCATATGTTTACAACGTAGCACATAACGCATAATAAGCCCAGCTAATGGACTTCACAGGCCACTCTGCTTTTAGATGGTTGAGCATACGTCTCTCTCCTGTGTATCTGTGAAGCGATGTCACAGCCAAACAACTTTGGGATAGGGTGTAAGTTCATTCTCCTTCCCCCTTGGTATTTGGATGTGACCATAAAGTCTTGGGAAAGTTTTGTGGAGGCAGCACTGAGACCGCCTCTCCATAGTCTCTTTTAAGCTGAGCTGGACCAGTGGGCTGAGTTCTCTCTGGATAATAGGGCTTTTCCACAGTCTACAAAACAGCTCTATGAAGATTTCCCATGAGCCTCTGAGCCCTGGGAGATTTATGACTTTGTGCAACACCTTCATTACTGAAGTGGTATAAATTCTAACCATTATTACAAATTCATTCCAGGTTGAGGAAAAAACCTAAAAAATAAGAGCAATAAAAGGAAATAACATTAAAAAAAGCTTTGCTCTATTTGATTATACATCACTTTGATGGTAGGGCAAACGAATAATGCATTGTATTCAATAGCGGATGATAAATACAACATACCCATGACCCTTTCAGTTACAATTTTGAACATCCTCCTTCATCATTTCTGTCATTTGTGTGTATGTGATGTGCATATGATGTCATTTGTGTGTATGTGATGTTTCTTAGTTTGTTTGTATATGCATACATCATCAACTATAAAAACTATGGAAGTCAATGTAAGTCCCTACCGTACTCTGATAGAACAGCAAACATCTGTGTGTGTTTTAACCTTTCTCTGTTTGCTTACTGTGATCCCAGTTTAATCCTTATTCTTAAACCTCTCTTGAATCTCATATTAACCATCCACAGGTAGGCAGCTACGAGGGTGGCATTCTACAGATGCGATACCCTGTCTGGCCCCGATTCGGCAGCTTTCTGGAACCCGTGTCTGACAACCGCCACCTGACCGTGGCAACGCTGGAGGAGAGGCCCTTTGTCATTGTGGAGAGTGTTGATCCTGCCACGGGAACCTGTGTGCGTAATACCGTGCCCTGTCGTCGCCAGGCCAACAGGACTGAGAGGTACGTATAGAAAGGTCAACATCTGTGGCATTTGTACCAAGGTGTTCCTGTAGCTCAATGGCAGAACATTGTCTTAGTAGGACAAAGGTTGTGGGTTTGACTCACAGGGAAAACAGATACTAATATACATACCTTGATGGCACTGTAAGATGCTTTTAGATAACAGTAAATGATGTATGCATATGTTTTTCCTCAGATTGGTTGTGTATGGAGACAGTATCTGGAAAGTTCCATGAAGTCTAGATCATTCTCCTCTTGTTGCACGTGCAAACTTACTAATTTGATTTCATTCATCCCAAAAATGGATGGTCTCTTATTAAGAGGAGCAATAAAGAGTGTCCACTGAATGGATTATACTCACAATTGTCCATTAATAATGATAACCTAAGCAGCAGCAACCTTTTCATATTCTGGTATCACTACACAAACAAAGATGTTTTTAACTAAAAAGTTTTACTTCAATTCTTTAATCAGACCTTTTGAATGAAAACATGCTTTTTGTTTAATCCTAAGATTTTGCTGATGTTACATGCCAAATGTGGATTAAACAAACCTGCTAATTAAAAATAACCGACTAACACTCACATTTAGCAAYATGCTGAGAGAGTCATCTAACATATGCAACTTGTTACAGTCCAGCAAGCTTGTTACACACTATACTGGTAAGTTGAATTTCTAAATTCTGTAAGATACAAGCAGCTAATTATCTCTTTGGAGTATTTAAGGATTTTAATAATGTTCACAAAGTCGATCACACCAAGCGAAACGCAAAAGGTTGGGTAGCATTAAACAGTGTTAATATTATGAATATGCAGCTTTGCTTGGCAGCCATGTATCCGACCTCATGAGGTATAACACCTTAGAGAAACAGACTGTTAAAATGTTTTACTTGCTATAGGTTTTCCTAAAAATAGATATGAAATACCACTTTGGAGGCTCCCAAAATTTTCTCCACGCACGAACAGCTCATTTTCATGTACCAGAGGGGCTTAATAAATTAACTAGAAGCTCATTGATTCGAAGACCTCAGTCTACCCGCAAACCCATTATTAGGTATTATTTTCCTCATTCCGGCAATTAATCCCCAGCCCCCTTCGCCTCAGGCTTCAACTGGCGTTTAAAATCTCAAACAGTCTTCAGGTAATTTGCTTTCGTCTGTCAGTGAAAATCCTAGACAGGAACAAGTAAATAGTGGCACTCCAAAAGTTTCGTCTGTGACTCCCGCGGGTGAGTGAAAGCAGGACGGCTCTCGAGGTAACACATGGTGAGTGAGCAGCATACCGCGCCCAGAGAGAGATGACAGCCTCATTATGGCTCCATGCTGGGAGGAGAGAGTGTAAATAAATCATAAAACAGAGTAATTACCCCTTGAGGAGCGTGTGATGGCTGGGGGGAAACAATGATCAATAACTGTAATGGCAACGTTCTGCTCTGGGCCCATCACACACCTACATGCTAATTGGCACAAGTGTTCAGGAAGTTCTGGAGAGTGTGACAGCTGTTTTTAATTGGGCCTGTGCTAACAATGGGCACTTGAAGTGAGAGAGACGTTATGCTACACCGATATCCCAATTTTTGTCTACAAATGTGTTGCTTACATCTGTTAATTAGCTCACTTGTCAAATATGAAAGCTGTTATTCTGGATGTGGTATGTAGTAAGTATACACTGAAATGTGGTGGGGAAAGTTGTCACAAAAAGTTTGCAGTGTCTCTGTAACGATCAAAAGGTCAACAATGGCTTAAGGAAATTGCCATTCTTTGGCAAGGGTCAATTATATAATGTAGGTAGATTGTAACTGAAAAGTTTAAATGATCATGTTTTGTATTATTTTATACACTTATTATTTGAGGTTTGTTTTATTCTTCTTTTATTTTTGCTTTTATTTTTATTTTGTTTCATGATTTTCATTTGTTTCTTAATTGTTTAACTCCTCACATTTCCCTTAAACAAAGACGGTATACTACCAAGTCCAATACGAACCAGGCCTGCCTCTTAATGCGCTACACTTATTTAAGTAATATGTAAGCCAAGTAATCTTTTAACCAGCTTTAATGGCTTCCATAATGACTGTATTTAAATGATAACAGATCTATATTTACCCAATATACTGTAATTAGGTTAGTTTAAACGAGAAATAATTGATTGACAGTCCCTAGCCAGCAAGACTGTCTGTGTGCTTAGGTCCATTATACTGGGCACCAGATTTACGCACTATTACTATGTCTGTTCATCTTGGTGTGTGTTTGTGTGTGTTTGTGTGAGTGTGTTTGTGTGTGTGGGTTTGTGATTGTGTGGGTTTGTGTTTGTGATTGTTTGTGTGCATGTTTGTGTGTGGGTTTGTGTGTGTGACTGATTAAGCATCTTATTCTCAATTCACAATCCACTTAACCCAAAGCACCAGAATCTCTCGCAGGTGTTGAGACGGGTAAAAGAGAGACAGGCTTGTTTATGTAACATCCAGCCTCTCATCTTTCCACACACTTCATCTGTCTTTCTTTGTTATGCTGCTTGCCAGTGCTGTGTACTCTGCGTTGCCAGTCCTCCGCTCGAGTCTGTACAGCTCATTGCACAGGAGGTCTGGCCAGGGTTAGAGGTGATGTATCATTATTGCTCTGTGAGTTTCTCTACTGAATGCCCCCAGCATCTCACGGCTAATGGAGGCCATCCGTTTGTTTGGGAGATGTTTCAAGCGTTTTGTTGTGAAAGCTCACAACCAAGATGCCATTTCTGTAGAGTCTGGGCTGAGGGAATTCAATCGTAGCGGTCTGGAGAGGAGAGTAATCTTTTTTTTTCTTTTCAGGTCTGAATTTAGCTTCCAACATTTACTTATTGGTACGAGTAAACAATTATGTAAGCTATTTGTAAATTCCATTGCAGGTAAATGTCATTATGCAATTAAAAATGGGGGCTGTTATTGAAATAGAAATCAGAAGTCACCAGAAGTTTATTAATGCCATTGAACCATATATATGGTTAATATTACATATTATATTAATATTGCATATGAAGACATAATTAACATATATACTTTATATATATAAAAAATGTAAAATATATACATATATACTCACTAAGTTCCAAAAGTGACAAAAGCACTATACAAATAAAAGTAGACCACATGACCAGTGTTCTATATAATATGTCTTCTGTATGCAGTAGCTTTAAGAAAGGATCAGACCTTAGTCCTAATTTAGTCTTTTGCTCTGCTATAGAGGAGTTAGTAAAGCAGAGCAGCCCTCAAATCTATAATGGCATTCCACCTCTGTATGTAATGCCTTTTAATGTCTTCAAAATTATTACCTACTGTTCTAATCCTATTATAGCAACACAAGTCATTGCCTCTCTCCATTAGGGTCTGTACTATTCCAATCATTTCCAGCCATAATTAAATAGCTTTTTTTTATCAGTAATCTCTCTTTCAGATGCGTGTCACACAATATGTTTTGCCCTTAAACCACATGCTTTAATCCTCCTCACAAAATGTTCAATAGAAGCATTGTCATAATTTTAGTTGAAAATGGTGGTAAATGTTGAGCTGTTTCTGTCTTTGTGCAGTATAACCGGCCACACGGAGCCTTACACCAAACTCTGCTGCAAAGGATTCTGCATTGATATACTGAAGAAACTCTCGCGCACCATCAAGTTTTCATATGACCTTTATCTGGTCACCAACGGGAAGCATGGCAAAATGGTCCGGGGAGTCTGGAATGGCATGATTGGAGAGGTATAAACTGGCACATTCCCTTTTTATCTCTTTCTCTCTTTTCTCTCTCTCTCTCTCTTTCTCTCTCTTTCTCTTTTTCTCTGTCAGTCTCTCTCTCTCTCTCCCTCTCTCTCTTTCTTTCTCTTACTCTTTTTCTCTGTCACTCTTTCTCTCTTTTTCTCACGTAAGCACGCTCACACTTCAAACATGTCAACAGTTCAGAGCTCATGGGAAATGAGCTAAATTAACATCTGAGAAGTTAAAAATAAAACGGTTTACAGCGTGATACAAAAAATAAATCAGTTTCCTATGACAGCGTCAACGCCCTTTCCCTACCGTTACTCGCACCCCGCTTCCTTTTTTATTTAACACAAATCATAACATGAAACTTCCAATTACTTCCAGCTAAACTTATTAAGGGCACGGAGCAAAACCGGCTTCAAATGCGATCCTGACGCGTCACATCGTGCGATCTCCTGCTGCGCGTAGCATCACTTAATCCGGCGGTTAAGTGTCTTTCACAGCTGCTGATCATCGCTCCTCATCACCTGCATCTGCTCACATGCTGATGAGTTTAAAGATAGCAAACCCTCGGCCCTCATACAGGCCTCAAACAGTCTCACGCCGGGCGAGAAGTCACTCGTTAAATCTGGTAAATAATAATTATGTAATTATGAGATAGAAACTCAAGACTGACATGAGTGTGACGTGAGAAATCCCATTCATGAAGATGATTGAGGGTGACGGCAAAACAAATCTGTCAACACTGATTTACGATGTTACAAGGTGCACAGTGACAGAGTTAGCGGTTCATGTCCATTTCCTTTTCCCCAGGGAAATAAGAGACCAGAGGCTAATGATGGCAGTTTAACTCATTTTATTAATACACATCATTGTCAGCTTCCAGTACCTCAGATGTTATTCAACAATGCTTATTCAAGTATTATTTTGGGGAGTTTGTACGGTACACAATTCAAAATGTAAGATTTTTGTTTGTCACATACAAAGTTATATGCAGGATACAAACTGGTTCACTCCAAAGACTGTGCACAGTATTTATAAACAAAAATATTAACAAAGTAAACCTAAAGTAAATTTGAACAGTGAAAAATAATAAAAGTAAACTTATGAGAAGTTTCGAGGCAGCAATAAATATTCAGAGATGCAAAATTTGCAAGATGGAGAATGTGCAGATTACAGATTGTTATATGGTTGTGACAAAATAAAGCGAAGTGTGCAGATGAAATTAATAAACACAGCTGAATTTACTGAGCACAGCTGAATATTCTGAACACAGCTGAATATTCTGAAGAAGAGAATATGAGAGTGAGAGTGGCCTGTACGTTTCAAAGAAAAAAATGAAACATACTTTTTCCTTACAGTTTTATCAGGACTTACAAATGCCATAAATGTATTGAGCTGTCAAGCCAATGAAATTGCATTTCTGCAGACCAATGGAATCCATTTCAGTAAAAAATGTAATTGGCCACAACTGTGTTCTTTGATCCCTGTGAAGAGACGCTGTATGAGTCACACAGACACCTAAAGCTAAAGCGATGCTTTATAATAATAACCATGGCTGAAAATAAATGAATGTGACTGAAGTGTGAGCAGGGCTGGTGATCAGTCAGTAAACAACTATATAAGTGGCTGTTCTGTATCACTGTAACTTTTCAAATGTCAACAATAAAATTAGCTGCTTCTAAATGTAAATTTTGGGGCAACAAGAAATTGGTTTCAGTTTAACATCTGCTGTGTCCCAGAGACAGTCAGAGTTTTGAGAACATTGTGGTTAAACAGGTTTATAGATTTGCTGTGGAAAGTCTGTACATCAAAGTTACTGTAATGAGAAAAATCTGCTGTCTCATTAAGTCATCGCCATATTCTTGGGCCAAGAATCTTTACTTTGAGTGAAGTAAAAACATTTCCACATTTAATTGTGCTTCAGTCTTGGCTAAACTTTTAATTGGGTAATTGACCTTTTAATTGACCTTTATACATTTTTCAGTATTATATATCATGTATATCAGAAACAGTATTCAAAAGTTTTGAGTGAAATGTTTTAAAAAGAATTGCATAATTTAAAAAGAACAATCTTATCAAATACTAATGTTTATACAGTGTCTAGAAACCTGAATGCTTTGGACTATTCTAGAACATTCAATATAACATTTTTTATGTTTTTGTTACTTAAATGAAAACATCTTTACCATCTAAAATTGTTAGCTGGGTTGACATGCTTGCCTGAGTGTTTATATCCTGTCTCTCTTTGTTTAAGGTCTTCTACAAGCGTGCAGATATGGCCATTGGCTCTCTTACCATCAATGAGGAGCGGTCGGAGATCGTCGACTTTTCAGTGCCATTTGTAGAAACAGGGATTAGCGTTATGGTGGCCAGGAGCAATGGCACAGTCTCACCTTCTGCCTTTCTGGGTGAGGTCTTCATTATTCACTATCCAAAGCTGCTCTCGTCCAGACTGTGAGAGATGCCTGCAGACAGTTTTAAATATTCACAGCCGATGGCGGTTTTGATTAGAATGTGATGAGATTAAAATTTTATGCCTGCGTTGTATTAAATCGATGATAAATCCTCGTGAGAAAAACAATTTGTACTGAAACTTTGCACACAAACAGAAGCATTTTATCTATGCTAAGCATTAATTAGTTCATTATTCATGCTAATTGCGCAGTGTCTGTGACAAACAAAACACAAATTTATTTGCGAGATCATCGCCAACAACAACGCAGTTAATCAGCTGATTTTTATGTGTATATGAAGATTCTGTTGTGCGCTGAATTTACGGTTTAAATTGTCTTTCTCACTGTCTTCCAGAGCCCTACAGCCCAGCCGTGTGGGTTATGATGTTCGTAATGTGCCTGACTGTTGTGGCGGTCACCGTGTTCATCTTTGAGTACTTCAGTCCTGTTGGCTACAACCGAAGTCTTGTCAGTGCCAAAGGTCAGCCGTGGTGTTCTAAACACTCTTCTCTGTATGAGGCACCAAGCTTTGTAAGAGGAAGAATAGTTAGGACCAACCTAATCAATCCACATAAACCAAGCTGACAGGGTGTGTACTTGTCTCCTAGTGTAAAAGGTCATTTTTCGGGGGTTTAATTAACGTTTGTCGCTTTGCTAATTTGACTTTGATTGATTGCTTGGCTTTTACGTGGCTGTGTTTAACAGAAGAACCGCATTCAGGAACCAATGTCAAGGTGGAACCTGAAGGTGTTTTGGCCATTGTTTACGACATTTAATAATTTCACACAGGTGACCCAACCTGTGACTAACTTAATTGAAATGTCCAACAGAACATCTGTTGTATTGAGTATAAATAGAGTTTAAAAGTCTTTTTGCCACACTTGCCAATGGCGGGTGAATTAGAAAAATTACAAATAATGTTACTGAAGTAACAAGCTCTTGGCGAGGGTTATTTTTGGGCGTTGGGTGTACATATGTTAAGATGTTAAGATGTATCTACTCTAAGCTTAATATAAGCTAGTTCAATAATTAAATTATGATAGTATTATTTATATATATGCTGTACTGTGTATACAAAAACACTCACCTATTCATACTGACTTGTCTTCTTATAGCCCCCGGAGGTCCAACCTTCACCATTGGGAAGTCTGTGTGGCTCCTGTGGGGAATAGTCTTCAACAACTCTGTTCCCATTGAAAACCCCAAAGGCACCACCAGCAAAATTATGGTCCTGGTTTGGGCTTTCTTCGCTGTCATCTTCCTCGCCAGCTACACGGCCAATTTAGCCGCCTTCATGATTCAAGAGCAGTACATTGACACTGTCTCTGGACTCAGTGACAAAAAGGTGAGGCAGTTGTAATTGTAAATGAAGTGTGTGACAGTTGCTGGGCTTTGACAGGTTTTACTAAAACCAAGAGCAGACCAACAATTGTCTAAATGTCGTTGTAAGTGTCATGCAAAACTAGGAATATGTAAACAAATGATGCTAAAATATTTCTTAAAACAAAATGACCATAAATTTTAGAATTTTTATAAGCTGTTGCTGTGGTTAGTTTGGTATCTGTATATATATAGATATATGTTTCATTTAAAAAAAAATGTATGTATGCAGACTGTTTACAGCATTTTTTAATGAAACATTGCATCTCTATGAGAACCAGAATGTCTGCAGTACTTTACCAGAATGATCTGTCAACTTTGTATTGAGAGCAATTCATGCAGGCATCCAAAATTCTCGCAGACAACAAAGAGAATTCGAGCATTGAGCATCCTAAAAATATCAGTAAATTGGCAACTTTCAAAGTTCTCTGTCACTGTTGCTTCAAAGTGTATCGTACTGTCATTTATGTTCATTATATTCCTAAGAAAAACACCATAAATGACACAAACTCATGAAATTATGAAAATTAATTGGACCTCGGGGACAAACAGATTAATCGCTCAAAGATTCGAATAAAAAACAAGCGCTTAAAGGCACACTTGCAATATTTTGCTAGCAATCATACATGATAGTGTTCGAAAATGTATTAAAAACTTTCTTAAAGGTATAACAGCGATAACTATATAACCATTGTGCTTTTACACATATGAAAATGTAATTGGCCTTGTAAAGATTTTTAAGGATTTTAAGAAAAATGAACAATACGGTTCAATAAATTCACTCTTTTATCTTTTGGGAGACTGACTGTGTATTGTGTAAATTGTAAATCTTTGCCAATTTTCCAGAAGTCTTTATCAGTATAAGGAAAATTCAAATAAATAATCTCCTGATCCTAAAGATAATGTAATGCCACAATGCTCTCTTCATTTCCTGGTGATTGTATGTAAAATCACAAACAGGTGATTGTATGTAAAATCTCTGTTGATCTGCAATATCAAGGTTAATCCCAGCCCTGTTCAGACTCAACAAGTGAAATGCAATTTATTTCTTTTTCTTTCAGTTTCAAAAACCACAGGAACATTATCCTCCTTTCCGCTTTGGGACAGTTCCAAACGGGAGCACTGAGAGGAACATTCGGAGCAATTACCCCGACATGCACACCCACATGATAAAATACAACCAAAAGGGAGTAGAGGAGGCACTCAACAGCCTTAAAACAGGGTGGGTTAAAACAACAACGTGTGTGTCTGTGTGTGTGTGTGTGT